>CM067299.1:105590368-105625588 GCA_034231615.1 Meghimatium bilineatum
AAACCACACTGGCAATATAATTCATATGGAAGAAACCACCGTTCTCCAGTTTGAAAAGTGAAGCGGATGTCCGTAGTTCTTCTATGTTAAAACCCATAGGCATACATTCTAACCCTTCTTCTTTTTCCATCGTTCTTTAAACATCTAGTCCACATTTTAATGATTGAAATGTAGGAAACCAGGTTTTGGATAAGCCCCCATGGTGGAGAGGAGAGGTGCAAAGGGCATGGCGCGAGAAACGGAAAGCAGTAGCACTATGTCAGATAAGGAAAACTGTGGCTGCTCAGCCTATGGAGGTCGCACAGTGGTAACGGAGGAAAGATAACAAAGTTCAAACATCAAAGGGATTGCAAAATCAGCAAATGCGACACAATGGGATGAATTTTCCCAGGAGGTCATACGTGAAAAGTCACAAAAATTGATCTGACGTTTACACAAATCCATGAATGGTCTGACAAGAAGACCTACGACTATGCCGATTTCCAGAGTGCTGATACGTCCTGGCAGAAGACGGACGACACAAAAGGAGCGACGTTGCTAGCACACTATACCGTAAAAAAATACCGAGAAATGTGGAGGCATATCAAGAAATATGAAAACGATTTTTTAAATGTGTAAGAACTTGATCATGGAAAAATATAAGAAAATTACAGTTGAAGAAATTAGGAAGGCAAAGTACAAAAAAAAAACACAGCACCTATGACCAGATGACATTAGATATGATGACAGTCGGAGAATGGATGAGAAGTTGGGAGAGTTGGAAGACATTTTCAATAATAGCCTTTTAAAGGGCACAGTAAATGAAGACTGGTTGCATAGCTATTTAATCCCATTACCCAAACCTGCCAAAGATAACACCAGAATACAAGATTACAGAATAATAACAATGCGGAATACAATAGGCAATCTTTAGGAAAAAATGATGGTCTGGAATGTGTCGTGTCATCTTGAGAGAAATAGGTGTTTACCAACGTTGTTAGATGGGTATCGCCCAGGAAAGAAAACATGGCAGAATGCAGCCATCTTTGCGCGGGATGTTTTTGAGCGGTTCGATTCTTGCATGGAGATATGTGCGGTCGCAATAGATCTTGAGGATGCTTACAATAGGCTGTTCTTTGATGTCTTGATGGACCAACTGTTAAATGTTGCAGTAACAACTTTTGTCGTGCAGTGTGTTGGTACGGCCCTGCTGCATTGGAAAGTAATTCTTAATTGTGGTAACTGGGTATTGGCACCAACGGTTACAAGCCATGGTCAGCCACAGGACCGCCTCTGTCTTTGGTGCTTTTCAATGTATACACAGTACACATCACTAGCAATCACATCACAGGTGCTGGCAGAACCATGTCTTACCCCTATGAAATCCTGGTGTATAGGCAGGGCAAAAATCGAAAAGAGTGCGTCGTGTAACTACGGGGGAAACCGGAGAGACTGACGAGTTAATGAAGAGATACGGGAGCAGTGGTAAATCCTTCTAAGGCATTCGTAACTTGGTTTTCCTTGAACAATCACATGGTAAAGACATATATGCCACATGTTTCGTTGGCCAGGAACAAGCTAGAAAGAACCAGCACAATGAGATATCTGGGTATGGTTTTTGACAGAAATTTGAGATTCAGGGTACATGTTGACCACGTTATCATAAGGGCAGGCGAAGCCTTAGCAGCAATGAAGGTTATGGCTGCTGCGCAGTGTGAGCAGATGTTGTTATTTCTTTTGTACCAGGGTTTGGTAGTGGCTGTGGTGCAATATGCACTGGCAATTCTGACTCTTAGCCAAACTCAGATAGAAAGACTGGATAGAATCCAGAATGCAGCAATGCGTATCATTCTTAGGTGCATAAGAGACACACGGACAAGAGCTATGTGGTACTTACTAGACAGTCCAACGGCAGAGCATAAATTACAATATTGCCATGCACGGACGTACCTTCAAATACATGTAGACAAGGGGCACCCATTGCATTCTGAAATACAGAAAGTTAAAGGCAGCAGACTTAAGAGAGGTAAGTCGTGGATGGGACGTGCTGAGGATGTCATACAAAGCGTGTGCAGATTGCAAGAAGTGGCAGAAAGTGTGAAATGAATAGGTCTGCCCACAGATTTCGAAACTTCTGTGAGATTAGTAATACCACTTAGCAGCGAATGCAGAGAATGGTGTCTCACAGCTGTGGGGCAAGAGGTTCTGGCTTTGGTCAGTGAGAATGCCAAAGAGGGAGGTGGGATGTGATTATATACACTGATGGAACAGTGATTAGACATTTGTGTAGTGCTTAGGCCTTCACAGCTCAGTGCGAAGGTAAAACGATCAGGGAGGAGAGTGGGGACCTTTGATGTGTCTAAGTAGCATGACCATGGATATTATGGCAGTGACCAAGGCATTTGAGTGGGTAGATACACAGAAGATAACGCAGGTCTGCATCTTAAGTTACTATGAGTATGATTAGGAAGGTATAAGTGGGTCTCGTTCGCAAACAGTGGATTGAAGCCTTGAGAAAGACGAGGCTGAAAGTAGTTACATTTATTTTCGTGCCAGGACTTGTTGATGTTTGAGGCAATGAAAGAGCAGATCAACTGGCGGTATGCGCGATTGTGGCACATGGCGATGGGGCGATGAGCCGACCTGACGTTTCGAACTCCATAAGAGATATAGCACGCAAGATTGAGACTAGTGTGGATGATGCTTCCTTTTCGATGGCCAGGATTAAAGAACAGGGTTTGAAATGCGATGTTGTGAATTTTGGGAGGACGCAGAAGAATTATGGTCAACCAGCAGAGGACCGGTACTATCAGCAGAAAACTAATAGTGGATACACTCAAGGTGAGATGGGAGCAACTATTGACATGTCCAGTTTGCTGTGGTGATGACCCAACGACTAAACTATTTTTATGCTTGTAGTGACGACCTATTTTTATTCAAAGTATATGTCCTATATAAATCCACTGTTCTTCTCTTATTGTTAAATAACCATATTCCTATTTGATGCCGTATCTTATTTGTTTGTAATTACTCCTTCCCAGTCATGCGTTTTATAAGACATTTATTTTCACACGAAATGAATAGTTCCCCCAGTGCTTTTGTTATTTTCAAGCTTTCACAGTCATATGTTAACACATATGCAGGTATTACATTGAAGTTACACAGTCACAGTTTGAAATATTTACTCACAGTGTTTTATATGAAGATATTTGTTAGATGGTCGAATGTAAAAGAGGTCAAATTAATTCAAGTAAAAATACCCTTTGCATCGATTACCTGGCATTTATGACGATATAGATTGACAACTTTCTCAATTAATGTAAATGGTCACTGTTCGAGTTTCTGTAACAGTTGTGTCTTTGTAAGGTACAGGATAAGAGCTTGTTAGGCTATTGATTATCCATGTCGTCCAATCGGTATTTTTTTTATTCTTGCAATCCATTATATTCGGATCAGAACACATTAAAGAAAGCACCGGGAACACATTGCGTCATAAAGAAACACATCAGATGAGAGCTCGTGATAACACGTTCCGACACACTGAATCCATCATGGTGGATCTCAGTAGTTCTATCTTGGCGCCGTTACAGGGCATGCAACATAAGGCTTGAGCTAATATCTGCAATCAGGGAATATATTCAATCAATCTGTTGAACCTTTTAGTGTGTTTACACATCCTTTGATGCGCAGGTCACGGATTTTCCACGTGTCTCTATCATGAAATATTTTATCAGCCTCACCCCAGGTAATTCCCATATCTGTCAAGTCTTTCGCGGTTTCTCTCCCAATGTGGTGGTTACCTTTTCTGTTCACGGTCTCTCGTCTCCATGCGTTCCTATGATGTTTCCTTTTTCCCACTATGTGTGTGCCGTGTCATATATCGTCTAACTATATATTTTACTAGTTTCTGAGTGTGCACCTGTCAGATAATTCAGCCTCAATGTCCCATATAATAACATTGACAAAAAATAATAGCAAAGCCCTTCACATATAGAAGAACTAGCTGTCCTCTGATAGCATTACTAGGCATGTAGTGTTCTAGAATACTCATATCAAGATGCAAAAACGGCGATATCACAAATAAAAATAAATGCAGATAACTACAATTATACGTAGTTAAACTCTAAAATAACAGTAAGAAATTATTCATTGTGGCTCTAGGCAGCGGTTTTCACGATTTTATTTTCTGATCTCAATCGAGATCATTCTTCAGTTTGTATGCGATCTGATATCAGAAATTGGTCTAATTCAATCATCTCGACATTCAATTTTCTTTCATTGGTTTATATGTCTGTCTTGGAGCCTTGTTAGCGCAGTGGTTAGAGCACTGGCTTCGCATATGAGTAGTCCTGGGTTCATTCCCCAGCTGAGGCGGAAATGTTTTCAGATCGCAACGGCTCCCAGGTCGACCCAGCCTTAAATGGGTACCGGATTAATCCGGGAAGTAAAGACTGCGAGGGAGAGGAGATGGCTACCGCCCTCATTTGCAGAGCCTGTGAAAAGTGAGATCGCTAACATCTCACACCCCTAAGGCATTAATAAATGCTATGGGTTACTTTACATTTTTACTTGTCTGTCTTACATTGTGTCGCTCACCAATTAAAATAACACACATGGTTCAATCAATTGTCAACAACTAGTGTGACCGGTTGTAAAGCCCTTATAACGTGGAGAAAGATGTGACTCCGTGTACACGTTAAAGATGTTCCACAAAGTTTTGTCATGAATACTTAACATTTTCATTCACAATCCATACGTTAAGTTGGTTACTTATAATTATCATTCTCGGTCCATACTTTTTCTAATTATTTATCATTCTCATTCCTTACTTTAAGCTGGTTACTTATCATTATCATTCTTACTTTTTAGCTAATTACTTATCATTGTCATTTTCGATCCTTACTTAAAGCTGGTTACTTATGGCATGTCGGCAGAAATTCTAGAACAATGAGGTCAATACTGCACACCTTTTGAGTCTTATCGCTTTGAAACTCGTTTGTAGAAATGTGATGTGTGTCCATGCGTGATGTGTCCACGTATGGGTTGTACATGTGTGGTGTATCCATGTGGTCTAACCATGTGTGGTGTATCCATGTGGTATGACCATGTGCGGTGTACATGCGTTGTGCATTCATGCTTTATTGCAAGGTGCAGACACCAAATTCCAACGTAACATGATCTACTATAATCGTCGGTGAAGCCTGCTTTACTAGAAGGTTCGGATAACAAAATCCCAACATATCACAATCTACTACAATCAGTGTCACATATGTTGTGGTTGCAGTAAATTATGCATACACGTTCTTTTGAATCAACCCCGTATCTCGTGCGTCACGAGAGGGGATAATGTGACCGAAATGAGCAACCATCACGCTATATACTCATTACTCACCAGTTTTTTCCTTGCATGCAATCTGCAATCTTATTAGTCCCTATTCGTGTGATATCTCGGCTGAGCTCAGAAACATGTACTCCCAACACAAGTTCTTATCAATACTTCTGTTTATTCTTTTTATAGGCAGTAATGACAAATTGTCGTTTTCTTTCTCTCTACGTTATCTTTATATAATTGTGTTAAGTTTTAAATAGAGATTATAAGAAAAAATAAATCGACGTTTCGATCAAAATATCTTTATCAAGAAAGGGACAAACTATTGATTTAAAGGTTTGCTTTACAGTGTTTCTGCTTGCTTTGTAGGCTCTGCGTAAACTCATTTAACCTAGTTTATTATTTGTTTTATTTGTATCTACCATATGGTACACACGTTTACTGCAATCTTCTATTCATTCATATGTTGTCCTCAGAACAATCAATCAATTAATATTTCATGTCTGTACATTGTACTTTACCTGTCTACATCAGAACCTCACTTCTCTCCACACTCAAATAACAAAGCTAACCGACACCATTAGAAATTAGAATACTAGTCAGTAAAAATCAATGTGTGATGTTAACCAAGGAACGGTTTTCAGTTTTTGTGTTACAAGCTCTATCACGCTTTCACTATACTGTGATTCTACGCCATCATCTTCTTCCGCGTGCATTACAAACAATTTGGACAGCATATAACCGTCTTATGAACTGGTTACTCAACCTCTAATTGAAATATAACTATAAAACTGGTTAGTTCTGACGTCCCTTAGCTGCCGAGCTTTAAGATAGCTGAGAGTGACAGCGACATAGTACTTACAAGTAAACTTACATACCAATTGTATCTTCTTTTTTTTTATTATTCTTTTGCGTTCATTCTTAAACTTCTGCTGGCTGCAGTTCAGAATGCGCGTGTAACTTTATAGGCAGGCTGAAATATTTTCGTATTTCGGTCTGACACCCGACTTCAGCATTATTTTGATTTACTTTTACCTATATAATGGGACATCCAACTTAACCCTAAACTACCTTATTTGTTTCTTATGATATGTATGGAAGGTCAAAATATTGCTTTCTTTGTCTCCATTTTGAGACTCCGGCAACATACGTGCGGACAAGTATTGCTATTTTACACAAAACTTAGAAAGACGGTTCTTAGGCCTATACCGCTGTGTAGACTAGAGAATACATTTACTGGGAATTGAACATCTACATTTATGTACACATCTATTTGAGTATCAGTGTGCTATACCAACTTCTCTAAGCACAAGAAGATTATCAGACTGCTCAAATAACAGAACTCACTTCAATACTGTGTAGTGAGACGTAATGACAAGTCATACCACCATCGGACACCATCTCCCACAAATTCAACATGCCCAAATTCACAGATGGATTTTTTTTTCTGTTCTAAGGAGAACCTCAAATATTAGAACTGCGATCAATTTAGTGCTATCAAATCAAGATCTGGATCGTTCATAATTGGAACGTCTCCTCAAACAGTTGCATTTTCCGCCTGCCTCAGTGGGTAAAGACATGATTCAATAGAAAGCGTAAGAAGGAAATTATGTTAGGATACTCTATATACAGAATTGAAATGAAGTAATCTGATTCTCAGAAGTTCATATCGCGTGACACATGGAGAGATATTAGCACAATCTTTAGTATTGATTTCAATTAAATCAGTAAGTATTCATAATTGATATTATGTAGTGCACTGTGTATAACGTCTGCCGTCCACCAGAAGCGACTTCAGGCGACAAGAGTCACGCGATTACGAGCGACTGATCCAAATGCAGAATGGTACGACAGTCATTTACAAACCTAAGATATCGGCCAATCAAACTCGCTTGTAATGAACACGGTTTCGTAACATCCTGGGATGTTACAGCGCTGGGATGAGTTGTGCGATTACGCACGTAAATCTGTGTTCTTGCAGTAGCTTAATAGACGGACGAATAACACTGATGACTTTGTTATGTTATAATATTTGCTGAAGTATATTTGCAAATACTATTTTGTTACGCTATGTGCATCTTCTGTTACGAAGGAGAGACAGCATCGCGATAGAACATATCACAGTTAAATCCCGTTATAACAACTTGGACCGTACTGACAAAATATGTATGTAACAACATAAATTCGTTATACACAGTACAAACAATAAAGAATAGAAAAATAATTGGAGATTTTTTAAAGTGTCGTTAAATATGAGCATTTGATTTAAAATGTGCTATAGAGAGATTCCACTGTATTATACAAGGGAGATTGCAGAAGAAAAGGTTAAAGTCGAGAGAAAACAAAACAGGGAAGAGGTAGAGATGTACATATGACTTCGATAAGGATGGAGGGGGAAGTGCATTGAACAAGTTTCTCACTTCCATTTTGGTAGTTTATAATCCAAAAACCCGTAACCCTTCAGGGTCGTATGGTTACCACACTGGATACTTCAGCACACAGTCCTCCAGGAATTTCTATTTTCAGCGATGTGGATGAGTGAGGAAAAATCTTGTTCCGTCCATTTCTTGATGTTGTCTGTCCATTCCTTGATGTCTGTCCATTCCTTGATGTTGTCTGTCCATGTCTTTATTTGTCCTCCTCTGCTTTTTCCGCCTTCGGCAGTTCCCTGCAGTATTGTTTTTGACAAGGAATCATGTCTGCATACATGTCCAGACAATGCTAGTTTTCGTCGTTTCACTATTGAAAGCAATGGTTCTTGTACACCTGCATACCTTTCTATTTTATTTCTTACGTACACGTTGGTCTTATGCTGCCTATAGTCATAATAATAATTCACTTTCAAACGAAGAAGTGATATTGAGGTGGAATATAATTTGTTTCTACTTGTTTTGTACAGCTGTTGTTATATACAGCTGTTGTTTTATACCGCCGTTGATTTCTTTTTGTTTTTCTTAAGGTATAAGGAAGGGTGAACAACTCCCCACACCCAGCTTTCTCCAACTACGGACTTGAAAACATAACCAATGGAAACAAGACAAGATCATCGCCATGTAACAATAACAGACAAAATAGCGAAGACTAAGAGAAGAATGAAGATAAAAATGAGATAAAGACAGAAGAAGGTGATAAATGAAAAAGGGCATGTGAAGTTTAAAGAGAACTAATGAAAGAAGAAAGGAACAACAAATTGATTAACAAGACACAAAAGACGGGTGAAAACAAAAGCAAACTGGTGACAAGAAATGGATTAAAGACATTACACAAATGAAGATTACAAATAGAAGAAGATAGAAGATGAATGATGACAAGAAATTGATCCGACAAAGAAAGGCTGAAAACAATAAACAAATGAATAGAAAAGACAGCTGACTGTAAGGACAGATTGAAAAGAAAAGAAGACAGTAAACAAGACAAAAGATAAAATAAAAATTGAAATCATAGCCTTCCAAGCATCTCAGAAATATTAAAGTAATGTTCTTGAGCCACACAAGATTACAACAGAATGGAAACAGCACACTCATACATCCTTCTCTATCAGGACTAATGCAATAATTCACAGCAGAATATTTTAATCTATTAGATCAATAGGAAATGAAGACATTCTAGTAGATGAAATTAAAGAGGCAATACGAACATTAAAAGAAGGTAAATCCCCTAGTGAAGATAACATACAATTAGAAGTCTTGAAGTATGGAAGAATGAATGCGGTAAAAATTAGCAAGATAATTCGCAAGAATATTTGAAGTACAAAAATCATGGCTCGCTGATTGGACAAAAGCACTAATAATAACCATTACTAAGAAAAGAAATTATAAAGTGTGTAAGAATTATAGAACCACTAGCCTTATAACACACACAAGTAAAGTGTTGATCAGAATACTCCTGAACAGAATATAGCACCGGTCAGAGAAAGTAATTGCAGAAGTGCACGCTGAATTCAGAGCAAACATACCTTAATCAATAATATAAGAAAAAGACAATTTTCATTTTTTGGCCACTTCATGAGACAGACAGGTTTGGAGAACATAGTACGAACAGGTAAAATTGAAGGCAACAGAGACTTAGGGCGACAACGTGAGAAAATATTAGACAGTTTGACAACCGGACATGGCAGAGAAACGACAACGATCTTGATACATAATAATGTGGACAGAGAGCTGTGGAGAGCCATGACCTCCTACACCAGCCGGCATGGCACCTAGTGATGACAATGATGGGAGTCTGGCAGGGATGCATTATGTCTCCGATACTTTTCGATATATATCTATAGCCTCCAGGACTACGTCTCTATTGATTTGAGGTCGTTGTATCTGCAAATTTGACTTCGCTGATGATATTGATAATTGTGAAAGTATAGTATAATTGTGTAAATAGCTGGAAAGATAATTGTGAGGCAAAGCAGATATTATTTTGCTACGACTACAGGTCGCATGACCAAGGCGGTAACCAGGGCCATGTCGTGGTTATTATATTAAACCTACACTTGTGTATGCTTTCTCAGCGACTCAATGAGCATGATAGGAAATATCGAAAATGGCTGGGAATGCAGATAGTGGTTGGAGTCGGTGACGCAGTCTAACTTTACACGAATTATCCAATTTCATATGTATGCATGGACATGCCAGTGTAAGAGGAAATGAATGCGCAGACAAGCTTGCTGGCACGGATATCATGGTAACGGAAAAGCAATGAACCGAAGTGATGTTCTGAATGCTATTAGGGTGAATGACTGATGTGTTGTTCGTCCATCACAAGTGATGATGACCATTAGTTACATCCACTTTTGAAAATTCAATTTTAGTTATGTCCTTGATTATGAGTTCGTAGATGGCTAATGAGCCATATTCGAGCTGTAAATGTCCTTGGACAGTTTGGACATGGAATAACGATTGTAGACGGATCTTGGTCTATCCGTGACTTTCTAGCTGCTCTCCGCTGTTGAGCTGCTGCATTTCTCTTCTTTTCACAAGATTACGCGCTCTTTTTTATTTTAGAACGCCATGTAGATCTATTTTGTGCAAGTTCTTCCCATGTATCGTGGTCTATTTCAAAGGCTTTCAGTGAGTTCTTTAACGGGTCCTTGTAGCGCTTCCTTTAGCCACCTTGAGATCGTATACCCTTCTCTAGCTCACCATAGAGAAGTATCTTTGGCAGACGATGGTCTGGCATACGCAACAAATGACCTGCCCAACGAATCTGTGTCTGTATCAGGATCGTGTCAATGTTTGGGATACCAGCTTTATCAAGGACAGTGGTATCTGGAATCTTGTCTTGCCATCTGATGTTCACAACTTTTCTGAGACAATTTGTATGAAAATGATTGAGTCTTTTCACATGACGTCTATACACAGTCCATATTTCACTAGCGTATAACAGCAATGGAAGTACCACTGCTCTGTAAACTTTCAGCTTAGTCTGTAGGTTAATGCCATTTCTACGCCAAACATTTGCGTACAATCTGCCGAAAGTACTGCTTCCTTTGGCGATCCTCAACATTTGACTGATGTAACAAATGCTTGTAAATCGGAAACCCTGAGAAGACTATTACCATGTCAAGAGGGGCATGGCTAAATCAGAACGTTATGCATGTAACCAGACGAGACTGATCAATCAACACACAGTACGTGTGTGGCCAGCTGCTACAAGCTGAGGGATATCTTGAGGAGGAGGTCCGAGAACTTATGGTTCGATGTGTAGTGATAATGTACTTCCAAATAACTAACAAATCTTATAGCTGGGTCAGGGAACTACAAGAGTTGACATGAAAGTTGGCATAAGTTACCTGCAAGTATGGAATGGAAATCAACACCAAAAAAGCATAATTGTGGTTTACAGCAGAGGCATAGACGTACAGATTAACATCGTGATGAATGGATATAAACTTGAAGAAGTGAATACTTTCCATTACCTAAATACTGAATATGCATCAACTGAAAATTCAAAACATAATTACAAATAAGGCTGGAGATGGCATTGGAGATGCTATTTGAAGGTTAATCTTAATTTGGAAAAGCAACATCAGAGTTAATCAGAGTGGAAATCAAACTTTATAACTCACATTCTTCTTTCTATTATGAGAGTCGGAAACTCACTGCAGACATGGAGAGATGAATACCGGTCTCTAAACACAAATGTTACAGACGAACTCTGAGCATCCTCTATAGATACTATAAGATAAATGTGTGGGTAAGAAATAAAATAGGGATACACAAAGTTCCTCAAGAATCGCAACTTTCAAAAATGAAAATGCATGCAATGGACTTGTATACCGAAATAATTCCTTGTCAAAAATGACATTTCAGGGAACAACAGAAAGTGGAAGAAGCAAAGTGGGAGGGACAAAGATAATCATAGTTATACAATATCACAGAGAGTTCAAGATTTATCATCACTCATCGTCATCATTGAAGATAGAAATTGTTGAAGTACTCTATATGTTGATGAAACCAATGTGCTACCTCTACAAACCTGATGGGTATGGATGCATGCACCACAACTAAAGATACAATTTTTCAAGACAGGTTACGCTTAATCAGAATAACTAGCCTGCAACATTGCAGTATTTATAAACTGTGTGGTTTAAATTCATAGATAGTCGTAGCTTCAACATCATTGCACACATATGTGCTCTGATCTCCAACACATGATAACTAGCTGTACCAGCTGTGTGTTAGTTAAAAATTCTTTAATCCGGCTGATAACGAATGGGGATCTCCGCGGCGCACTGGTTAAGCCGATTGCCTTCTGTTCAAGAAGTTGCATGATTGCACAAAGTTGGCTCGTGAAGTCATGTTTACAAAATTATTTTTTTCCAGAGATACCAGGGATTATCACTTGAAGAGACGGGGTTACGTCCTTTCGGTAGCACACTTGGCAGACAATGTGTCATTTCATTGAAAGAGATGTTGAGTTCAATGAGGTCCATCATCTACACCTTGCAAACTATTTTCTTTCATAATTCTTATTTAGGTTCAAATGTTTAGCAGTTGTACATGTCATTTCCAGGTTTACACTGGTCATAGACATAGAAGAAGAAACAAGGTCCAAAGAGGCACAAGAAGTGAAGACCTTACAAGAGAAAGTCTAATGACTATGTGCTTCATACAGTCAAGTTAGTTATTACACTTCACATCTCTAGAAAATCAACAAGTTGAATATAAGAAAAGAAAAACAGAAAGGGAATTTAAGGAAGGATCACCACAGACAACAAATAATGGGTTGATAGCTAAGTGCTGTAAAGTATATGCTAACAATTTTATTTCTACATTTACATTAGTGAGTACTAATAGCATGTTTCAATAGCTTTGCCCTCAAACAAATGCAATTAGCTGGTTAGCTGTTTGAACATGATAATGCCCTTTTTGCATATGACTTTATATTTGGTTAATAATAAATATAAACTTTATATTTGTGTATCATGTTTAGTTTTTATAAATCCTTTATCTTTGTCGACATACTAATTAATGTGTATCGAAAAAAGAAATTTTACCACTTCAGACAAAGTGTATGTGAGTTGATTAGGCAAATGCGTGTCTACTATTACAATAATGTGTCCACCATGTTTACATATGAATACCGGTTGAAGATGATTTCTTAAATGATCTGTATGCGAGATACTCGTGATATTGTTTGTCAGTGACATTTAGTTCTCTACAACACTGGCCTTCATCGATCTAATTTCTATAGGTCTCATGACTTTGCGGTTCACAAATATCATAATTAAACACTGCTCATTTAACGTGTTTGGCAATAACGGTTACGTCATCTTTAACGATATTAAATTTCATCAGAATCATACTCAGATATCACCGAGAAATTGATAACCAATCTCGGCTGAATGAAGGACAAACTAGGATTTTTATAATATTTCTCTTCATCTTGTAACACATGATTCTCACAATTCTTCAAATAATATCAGGCTATATTAGAGATGCTGCCATGTTTAAGCATTTCAACAGCTTTTAATTTGAATATTCTATTTTCTAGAAACTACTTGTTCCTTAATATTAGCTCAGATTAATTATATTGAGTTTGAGTGAGAATGGTAAGGTTTTAGTTTTTGACCATGGCCCATGACCATTCAACATCGCCATCCAAAACAACTATGCCCCCGTACCAAACGAGACAAAATCAGAACCTGCGAACATAAACCGGGATTGGATCCTTTTTAAAAAAAAAAACAATAAAAACTGCAGCAACAGAAATAGTTGGGTACCCAATAAAAGAAAAAATAAGAGATGGTTAAGAGACAAAACATGGCACATAATCCAAGAAAGAAAGGCAACTACATTGCAAATGTTAGGAACTAAGAACGAAAAGCAACTCGAACATACGCAAAACTTGACAGAGAAGTAAAAGTAAGTGCTCGCAAAGACAAACGCATCCTTATACAAAATTTTTCATCAGAAACAGAATTAGCAGCAAACACGGGAAACAGCTGGAAACACTTCCATATTGTAAAATAACTTACTAATCATCATCAAACTACAAATGTTCCGGTGAAAAATAAAAACCACAAAAGTATACTGTCACAACAAGTTTAGCAAGACGGATGGGCAGAACATTTCAAAGAACTATTAAACAAACCACCTCCAACAACATCGCCAAATTTTGAATCAGAGGAAACTATGTCTACAATACATACATCGTAGGACAATATCTCATTCAACGAAACAAGCAAACCAGAAATTTAAAAACAACAAGACCTATGGAAATGATTAAATCTCAGGTGAAATGCTGAAATCAGCTGACGACAACTCCTTATGTCACATACTTGCTATAATGAACGATGTATGACAAATGGAATCCCCTCTAAAAGACTGGAAAGATGGTATAATCTTCAAACTACCAAAGAAAGGAGACCTGTCAAACTGCAAAAACTGGCGTGGGATTACTTTTCTATCGATCCCAGGAAAACTTTTGTAGCATCCTAATGGAAAAAAGGAAAAAACTGTTGATCAAAGATTTAGAGAAGAGCCCTCTGGCTTTAGACCTAATCGTTCATGTCCAGACCATGTCATCCTTCTCAGAAATATTCTAGAAAATTTGATAGAGTTTCAGTCACCTCTGGTAATAAAACTCTTTGTAGACTTCCAAAAGGCTTTCGACAGCATACATCGTCCCGCACTTTGGTAAATCCTTAAGATTTATGGATTTCAACCAAAATATATAAACATCATAAACGCTTTCTAACAGAAAGCAACCTGTTGTGTAAGAACAGAATCTGAAAATTCAGAATGGTTCAATGTCGACACATGAGTAAAACAAGGCTGTGTATTATCGCCAATGCTGTTTGGGGTTGCCATCGGTTAGAACACGATAAAACTGTTCAAGATGGAAAAGTGGGCATCACACGGCTTGGGAACAACAACAAACTGACCTTATTTTTGCAGATGACATTGCAATATTGAACTCTACTCACGAACAAACACAAGATACAACCAATAAGCTATGCATACTCGCAGATCAGATTGAGCTCCAAATCAACACATCCAAATAAAAAATTCACCTTCTCATCAGATAATATTTCAGCAAAAAACTAAATACTGGAAAAAGTATCACCTTTACTTACTTGAGTATCGGAATATCTGCAGACAGTGACTCAATGAAAGAAAGAAATACACACACAGTAGTCACAGCAAGTACATTCAATAAACAAAGGAGCATCTGGAACTCCAAAAACATAGAAAGAAACACTAAGTAAAAACTATTCTGTGTTATTCTATCATTGACTTATGGTAGTTAAAGAAGAAAATCAACACAGACAGTGGACCAAAAATTAAACAACTATGAAAACAATTGCCTCCGAAAATAGTTGATCATAAAATGGTGCGATTTCGTCACAAATAGTGTCCTTAGAAATAAAAAACACCAAGAATATGTTTCAAATGTTATAAGACAATGAAGATGGAAATACCTGGGACACGTTCTTAGACTAGATGAAAACAGACTGAATCAGCAAGCCCTTATGTGGACACGTGAGGGGAAAAGAAAAAGAGGAAGACCCCAAAAAATACCTTAAAAGCATCATACTTAACGAAGGAGAAATAATAGGTTGCAAGTCCATATAAGAACTAAAAGTACAGACATCGGACCGAACACATGAGGAATAAAAAACTCTGCTCTATATGCCGCCTGTGGCAAGAAAGGCACAAACTAACTAACTCCCCTGGATTGCATTGTCTATATGAAATATTTGTGTTTCCTGTGTTCTGTTCACATTTTCAAGTAATTCAGACTTAAGGGACAGTTCACTGAATGGAGTGTTGTTTTTTTATCAGTCAAATCCTTATTATATCTTTAGTTCCATGATAGCATAGAACTCATAGTCACAGTCAGGCACACCGCAGACATCATCATCATCCCAGTTGAGCTGATTGGTCATCGTCGGCTTCAACGGACGAACAGCACAAATTTAGTACTTGATGAACTAAGCACTTTATCTTCCAGTGCCACATTGCTGTGATATGAAATTTTGTCCATTGTCAAACATGGCTGTCTATCCAATACAAGAAGTTCATCATTCACAATCCAATCTTGAAATATCTCGCAATTCATCTCTGTATGATAATCCCTATTATCTGTGGATTTTGAAACAATTATGAGTTTAGTATTTTTTAGAAGACCATGATGGCCGCTTCCTGCACATGCAATTATTAGGCAATGCTCTTTGCTGCTTGGTACTAGTCTCTTAGTTTTCCCATCAGATGACTTCCATTCTCGTTCGTCACTGTGGTGAACATTGATCCACGTTTCATTGACATACATTATGTCATAACAGTCTCTTCTCATGTCTATGCGTTTGTGTAAATATTTATTTCTCATTGCAACTATATGAGGTTTCTCACAAATAAGGTTTCTACCACCAAAATATTTTCTAAAAGTGAATCCTGAAATTCTAATAGTCCTCTCTAGCGTAGATTTGGAAATATCAATGTCATCATTCTTTCTTAACCAACTTTTCAATTTCTTTAAAGTCACTGTCTCATTATTGTGGAACATATTGTAAATTTCTCATCCGTTCAATTCTGTCAAAATTATCCACCACACTCGGTCTAGTTTTCATTTGTAAACCACTTGAATTAGAAATTTCATATTTCTCTATCCAATAGTGCAATGATTGTTTACTTGTCCCCAAGACATGAATAGTCGTCTTTTCTGGGTTTGAAATAGAATGATATAGTTTCCTCGAGTGGCTTCATTGCAGAAATACTTCAAAATGTTATTCGTAATCTGCTCTAATATCATACATTTTACTCGCATACTCATTTTTTCCTACTAACTAAACAACTGTTGTAGAAATACTGCTGATGGACAATGTGAGCACTACACAAGATACAACCTTCAACACTGTCCATCTTGTGTTCAATAATAAATAATAGCACAATTTCACTCTTAAATCCTGCCAATTGTATGATAACCTAATTATGTGAAAATAAGATCTTATAATTGACTGTAAACATCTTTAAAAAATGTACAGTGAGATATATGTTCAAAAAAAAACCTTTTATATATCGCAAATAAATAAAAATTGAAAGCAATGGCTGCATTTTAACGAATAATTTAATGCTTAGGATATATACCATTTCAAATTCACACACAAAATTTTAATTATCTGCATTATATATTTGCTAAAATACATCATTTTGAAGTTGGGCAAAGCTAAAGAAAGAGCTATATATATATAATTTTTGTTTATTGATCATTCATATCATTCATTTGATATTGATCATTCTATAAAAGAACAGAAGAAACAAAGATTTTAAGTTATGCTTTTGGCATTTAGGCATCCTGTGTTCTTAACTTCTAGAAATGTTTAGTAACAACTATTTTAATGAACATCACAGATATCACCAAAGACATAAAACAAAGTTATTTATATATATATTGTTATTTAAAAAGTAACACAACGTTTAGGAATTAATTTTATAAAAGATATTCTCTGTTTGGACATCATTCAACATATCGACTGTGTCCACTTGGTCATTAACTGTTCGGAGTTACCTGAATTGTACTCACCTTCTTATTCGAGAGGTCATGAAAGAGTCACGGCCAAAAGAACATTTTTGGTAATAACCCGTGACCGGTACATGAGAATCCCGTGAAACGTAATGAACACAAAACTCTCTAATCGATTTGCATCTGCGTATTCACAATTCACTCAATGCTAGCAGCTTGTAGAATTTTAGATCAAACGGCCAGGAACCGGCTGCATCACACTCGTCTCTGGGCTAGAATACCCTACATTCTATACCCTACAATACACTATATTGGTTTGTAAGGACCAATTTCGTCGGAACCGACTGTGGGCGAACCAGCATTATCAATGGGCCATTGGAAATGACTGGAGACGGTTTGGTTTAGTGACAAATCACTTTTTGTGTTACAGAGATATGGTAGACGGAGAAGAGTTTACCGCAGAGGCTATGGCCGCGACGCCCAGAACAGCATTGATGAGGCTCCTCCACATGGTGATGCAGGTATACTGATGTGGGGAGGGGGCGATTAACTTCATGGGAAGAAGCGCCCTAATGCAAATTGAAGGACGTCTGAATGCCGAACGATACATCGCTGAAATTGTTTGTGCTGGCGTCTTTCCAATTTTGGCTACACGAGGGTTGATTTTTAAGCAGGATAATGCTCAACCTCATTTGGCACAACTCACAACCCAGTTCCTCGCTGAGAACAACATCCAGACCTTTCTGTGGCTAGCCATGTCATCAGACATGAACCCTTAGAACACTTATGGGATGAACTCGACAGACACCTCCGTCAGCGAGACATGGCTACAGTCAATATTAGACAGTTGTCTCTTGCAATGCGGGAAGAGTGGACAGCCATTTCACAACAGATCCAGCGGCTAATTGGACTCATGTCACGGAGATGTCGTTCGATAATAGAGGCCATACACCTTAGTGGTCGGAGGACTTAGTCGAACTGAATAAAAGTCCAAACCAAATTTAATGAACATCATTTCGCTGTTAATGTCTGAAAGTTTCTTCATGCCAGAGTTCAAACATTGTCCAAAAAAAACTGTCAATACTGCATTTTTACCAGTTCAAGTATTGAAGGGAGAGGATTGATAAGCTGTGTGATAAAGGCCGAATGCGCTTGCTGTCGCCACGTCATTTACAGGGTGAGTTTTTTAAAATTTACCCTTCCGACAGAAAAAAACCCAGTCCTTACCTGGGGATGGAAATCTAGACCTCACTCTTGTGAGACTAGCGTTCTAACCTCTCGGCCATGCGCCACACATAATTCAAACATTAATTCCGTAAAATAAAATTGTGGTACATATTTGAAATTTGGTGTTCATTAACACTACAATAATGTTGCGTTTTCTTTTTTTAACAGTATATATATATATATAATGCAGATGGAATACTATATATAATATATATATACAAATATGATGGAATAATGCAGGTGCAGTTTTTGAATAACTTGTATTATAATCTCAATATGATGAAATACACATGGAAAAGAAAAACAGCAACATCGTATGTTAGAGCAAGTTATATATCAGTCCTGCCACATGGTCAGTGTTCTAGGCTTCCTAGATGTTTCATGGATCATACCAGTTGCTTGGAAAACACTATTCACATACACATATATTACTGTTCTTATGCTGAAGTTTTCAAAACTCATATATCATGTCAAGTGCCATCGTGGTATACCAACGATTTTGCACTGATCTCATGTAACTCTAAGGTCTAGCAGATAATGAAGTCCCTAAAATCTTCTCCCTTTTCTGCATCCTTTAACGCTCATGTGAAACACATGACCTATGTTTTGGGGAATGAGCCAAGGTGTGTAGACTAAGATGGAATGAGAATTGAATTAACACAGGTCAAACAATATTTTTGACAGGTAACTCCCAGCCCTCACAGCCTAATTCTTCTTGTTATTCTTTCGTTCAATTGAAACATGTCTATATCTGGAATTCTGTTTCCTGAACAAAATTCACTGTCTTTTGTAGTTCACACAGTGGCCCATACAACTTTGATTCCAGTGTTGTTTCCTCTGGCCAATATGTCTGCCTCAGCGTTTCATACTCAGACACTCGCAAAGTATATGCTTGGTACTCTGTGCTGCCTGTCCACATGGGCGTGTTGTTAATCTTGAATTTTGAGTACATATGACTCGGAGTCGGCTGTGTTCCGTTCTGAGGTGTAGAATTACAACCTGTTCTGATCTATTCATAATGTGATAGTCATCTGGTATTGGTCTTTGTGACTTTCTTATTGACTTGATCATCTGTTTTTTTTCTGATTGTAGGTGATTGGTACATCTGGTTAGTCTTCGACAGAGCCTTCCTTAACAAGAAAGTTTGCTTTTTCATTTTCAGCATAGTTACTCCATACTGGAAGACAGTTTATTAAGTAGGTTTTGTAAGTATGTTAGTCTTTCAGACTGGAGAGCTTAAAGCACTGACTATGCATCTGTCAGTAACAACACAGGCTGTGGGCCAGGGTTGGAGTTCATTAGTTTTTTAGTTGCCACCCTAATTGCCTGAATTTCTGCATCATAATTATTGCAGAATTTCCCTGTTGGTGTTCTGATCATATCTCTAGGCTTGTGTGGATATTCTATATATACACCTGCACCTCCATTCCTCACTGCATTCTCTGTTGACCCATCTGTGTATACTCTGACCCATATATCTTGTGGATATTTGTATCGTCCAGGAAACTAAGGGTGACTGTCCTTCACTGCACACTGTTCTGTTCGTCTTCGCTTAGTATTCCTTTCACGTGGGTCTGAATGTATATTGATATTTCATGTCTTTCACTCCAAGGGATTTGTTCTGGTGCAGGCCTTAAGGGGCTGTCAACTTCAGGTAGGTCTATAAGTTGTCTACAGAGACATTTAGCTTGGTGGATAAAGCTCCTTTTTTTCCAGTCGCCCCATTGCTAGATTATGGAATCTTTACTTCATTAAATAACTTGGCATACACTGAAACTTTTCTGCTTGTATTAGTACCTTTGTATCTCTGTGTTTGTCAAGTGTTTTCGTTCTCCCCATTTTCTGCATCTCTACGATGGGTATTAATGTCATTGCTCCAAACATTATCCTAAGCACCTGGATTGTACTTAATCTAGATTCTGTAATGTGGTGTTTTATGCAGGACGCCATGTAGCTGAACCATATTCCAGATGTGGTCATCGTGTAATTGATCGTGTAGATGTGGCCTTGATGGTAAACTTTATGGAGTATATTCCCACTGGCTCCGAGTTGTCCCTTTTGAGGTATAGGGCCTGGGACCATCCCTGCCTGAACGTCCATCACACGTTAGGCACCATAACTATTATTATATATAGATATGTTCCCATATTGTTTTGTACATGGCACTCTGATTAATTGTGTGCCTTTTGGCTGGTTGCCTCCGTTTCAGCATCTTGCTTACTTGGTCAGGACTGTGGTCCAGCTAGAGTGGGACTGCCTGACCAGTCTTAGTTTCCAATCCCTGATGGCTGAACTAAGCCCAACACCACTTCAAGGTGCTGGCCTCGATGAGGGTCACAGCCTACAAAACTGTTATAGTATGGTACACAATGACAACGGCTGGCTTGGTCAGCCACGCTGTCATTTCCATAGCCCAAGTTTGTGTGATTAGAGAGCAGCAAGTCCTTAGTGAAGAAAGTTCAATTTATTGAGTAGTCTAGATGGCAGAGCTCTGTTCAAGTGAAAGTGCAGCTGGGACATCAAAATAGGGATGCTAAGATGAAGGTAATGTTCATGACAGAGAAAACGATTTGAATTATGTTCTAGAAGAACATGACAGGAAGCCAAATCATTCCATTACAGAAATGTGTGTTGAAACTTAAACATGGATGGGGTTTTCTCAATTCCTTGGCTAAGAAGATGAAACAACTCTACTGTCAACCGTTTGCTATACCTGAACAGGGTACTTAGATGATGATTGGGATTTGTATCCACAAGAACAGGAGATGATGGACCATCTAATTACATGAGATCAGTTCATAGGGAACACAACATATCATACAAGATAGACATAATCAACCCAAGTCCAACTTCCTGCTTATTTATTCCATCCCGGAAACTGTTACCCAGGAAAATATTGGTCCAAGGGCACAGTGGGTACTAAACCGTCATGTCATAGAACTGATATACACTCAACACTTGTAGACAGATTGGAAAGCTGCCACAGGCTAGGAAAGTTCATCTGAATCAAAGACATGTCAAAATTGGATGTGCTGAACCAAACGGCGCAAATATCCTTGCTTTGTAAACTAACAAAACAATGTATTGAAATTATCAGATTCAAACTAAACACGAATCATCTGATCAATTGAGTGTGAACACAAACAACAGCCAACCTCATATTAATGCTTGGTTATCTTGTCCAGTGCCTACTAAGATTATAATTGGTCCTTCACACTATGACATTAATCTTAGCTGAACAGACATATCACATTTATTTATTGCTCACATTTTTTGTATTCTTTTATGCTACTTGCCAATGAAAAGCATAGACCAATAGATAGCAACTGGTTTGACCACTTCTAAAGCTATACTAATCTGAAGAAGGCTTTGAATTTTCCACAACATTATATTCTTTATGATTCACTGTACATATTTCAAATTGCTTGGTTTGTGTAGTGTTTTATCTTATTCTGAAGAATTGGTATCTTTCTTATATATAACATAACACAACTTAAAATTATAATATACAGAATCACTGACATTTGCCTGCCATTGAAATCGATGACTGATCTGATCATCATGCTAAATTCACTTCCAGCTCCAACCAAATTCATTCTGTGGCACAGGACATGAGTTGGAATGAATGACTATTGAACATCTATAAAATCGATCGTGAAAATGCTTGATGGTTTAGGCTGAACATGTCTTATAAAAAGATCAAGTGATTCAGATTCTTCTTCAGTTATGACTTCATATACAGGTCATGCTCTATTTAATCCACAGCTTGTCTGTTTGTAGTCCCTATTTGACAGTCCTGATTCTGCAGATAAAAGAAATCAAAACTTAATAATATTTACATTGAATCACTCCAAGATAGGACTGATAGGAATACGATAGATACAGAAAATAAGGTGAAATGATTTGATCAACTTTGTGTTACTAAAACAGGGTGAACGTTCTGACTAATATTTTTTTACTAAAACAGAGAAAATAGGGTGAAATGGTTTGACTAATAGCACATTATTAAGATATACAGACACACAAAAAAAGGCGGTTGTATAACTATAGCACTGCGCTGCAACACATGTATGTACAACTATACTACTGCGCTGCAACACATGTATGTACAACTATACTACTGCGCTGCAACATTCATTACTCCGTGTTTCCTACAATTAATTTGCCAATCAATACAAAATTAAAAATACGAGAATTTCAAATGTTCAAAATTGCAGTTATTACTCAATATATAACAAGATGACGCTGTCTACATACCATGTTTTATGTACACTGTGTAGAATATAATATAGAAATCAATGGGGAGAATGTCAAAGTCATGACAACGGTGAGTATGTGCCGTTTCGAACTGAAATCTACACCAGATAGAATGTTACTTGAACATAGTTAAAAGCGAGTACCGCAAGTTACTCTCCTACAAAATGTTATGTAGCCCACAGTACAGAACGTCATTTACCCGGTCACGTGTCATAAGTCAACAAATCTTCTTAAACGAGTAAACTACGTTATCCGAATTACACAACACGGGAGGAGAATGACTGATATTAATCTGATTTATGAGTGTGAAATTCATTCATTATTAACTCAGCTTAGCACTGTCTAGACTCACTAATAAAATTACATTTTCGTCATCAAAAGTCACTTTAACATTGTTTCAAAAGATCTAAAATATAGAAACAGATTGCAGAAATATTTAATTATACACACGTAAACACATATTTGAAACACAATATATGTAGTGCGCGCGCACGAAGGCACACACAGTGGAATCCCGATATAACAACTTGGTTCGGGCCGACGTAATATGTATGTAATAACAGAAATTCGCTATATACAGTTCAAACCAGAAAGATTAAATATAAATGGGGGATCTTGAAAAGTGTTGTTATATAGGGACATTTGTTATAACAGAATGCGCTATATAGGGATTCCACTATATATATATATATATACCACACGTAATGTAATTATCATGACGGCGAAATCTGTAGCTGGACTTAGTGTAAATCATAACTGTCTTCCGGGGATACTATTGCAATAGGACAATTCTGATAACGTGATCTAAGGAGGTTATAGTTAATGATTTTTAACACCTAACAGTCCGTCTTGTAAATGGTCTGTGTAAAAGATTTTCCTTCAGTAGAAAGCTTCTCAAAGTACTGCATGCCCGTGAGAGGTGGGCGTGTGGGTATGAAATGAAACTATAAAGTCTTCCCCTCTCCCAAATTGCACATAGTAAAGAGGAGACATGTCTGGTAATCCATGTGTGTTATGTGACATTTTCTTTCCAGAATGCTGTCTTTCTTATGAATTTATTGAAATCTCCTCGGTTTTGGCTAGTTGTCCTGCATCTTCCTGCGACAAATGCATGCATTCTTGGATATATCCAGTCCAACGACGTCTTGGGCGACCTTTGACTCTGCTCCCTTCAACACTACTCTCCCCATACCATTATATCTATATAATCCCTGGGGATTGAAACAAAACAAAAGAAACACGAAACCTACTATTATCAAATAATATTATATCAAAAAGTCAAAGACACAATATTCCCATGAATGGGAAGTACCAGCGCTGAAATCAGACACTGTGGAACTCCACTCAAGCACAAAAGCTAAAGAGAACTGCAAAAGTTGACTATGTAATAAATGTGTTTTTCTCTAAGACAATAATTTTCAGGTGATAATCTAGAGTAATATATGAATCGGTGTAATATTGTTGGATTCCTTGGGTTAAGGTTCAAAAGGCACCGAGGATTGACATCATTGTACTCGTTTTCCCATATATACCCGTCCCTCTCAACGAAGCGTCACCACAACCTACCGAGAATATCGATCATAGTACGTAACTCCGAACGATAATCCCCCAAGGATCTGAACAAAAATCCACTCAGTAAACATGATGGCATAGGGAGGAACACGACTATTTGGGTAAATATGTGTGAATATGACTATATGTGTGATGTGACTTGAGAAGTTGTGTATAGTCTATGTACAGGCACTGACAGTCCAGTACTCCATATGATCAACATGTGCATACAGGTAACGTCTACATACTCTTTGTTCGTCTAGTATTGCCTATGGGCAACATCTGTAGTCTGTGTGTGTGGGTGCGTGTCTATGTTTCATATAGTCTGGTAAAGTATATGTGTGTGAGTGCGTGTTTGTGTTTCATATAGTCTGGTGAGGTCTGTATATGTGTGTGAGTGCGTAACTGTGCTTCATATAGTCTGGTAAAGTATATGTAATGAAGGAGAGAATTAGTAAAACCGTGTACCATATAGCTATAGAAAATATGTTTTACTGAAAGTATACTACATGACAAAATAGCTTACCACCGCCTAGTTTAATGCGGAGCTAAATGTAAAATTATTTAAACTATTTTATATTATTTTTGGTGCAGTACAAGTAGACACCACCACATAGTCTAGTTATTTCCCCTGTCATTTGTTTGCAAATTTAATGTTCATCATTTAATAAATAGATTGAAATTTTTATTTCTTTTAGGGTTTGGGTAGTTGTGTTTTAAATTTCAATTATTAAATGATGAACATGAACTTTACAAACATAAACAAGGGACACCATTATACATGTGGTGGCGTCTACTTGTACTGCCCCTATTTATATTTATTTATCTACCTTCGAAGTATATAGGCATTATTTATAATAACCCTAGTATGACTTAGGAAACTACAGTTATGTTTAAAAAAACACACGCGATAACACTGGTTCAAGTAAGCATTGCCATGAATATTACCAGGTTACAGGACAGTGTCATTACGAGATGTTGGTCAAAGCAACTAAAATGTTCTTAAAGTACCTATCATACATATTCAAAATGTACACAAACTTATATAAATTATCATGCAGCTTCAGAATGACGAGAAAAACTCATGAAGGACCAGTTGAAAATGATAAACTTTTTAGCTATCACAAAGTTCAGAATAATACACACACTACACAATCTGAGTGCTGTATGAAAACACATACTTACAATTGATTATTTTGCAGAACTTGCAGGTGGAAAAAGATGGCTTCTAGTGTGCAAGGCTTCTGGGCTCGACGGCTGATCGCATGTTATGAGACATAATTGGATATGAGACCAGGGTCGTGGTAGGTGCGCCAAGACTCTGGGTAAGAGAATGCGCCACTTGCAGCTGAGGCATGGATGCCATAGATACGGCGATGTTACTCTGTGTGAGCGCTAGCGCGCTTGCCACATTCTGTGTGATCGTGACTGTAGGAGTAACGGCCATAGCCGTTTGAGCAGAACGAGTTTGCGTCATACCACCGCCGGCTACTGCCAAGCGTTGTGCAGCTAGTGCATGCTGAGTGGCTAGGTCGCTGTTGAGAGCAACCTGCTGCGTAAGCGATGGATTTAACTGAGTTAAACTGGCTTGAGCGTGGACTGGAGTGACGGCAGCGTTTATGGCAACTGCTGAGAGTGTCTGATGGTTAGTTGGAACCTGAATAGCTGCTGTGGCTTTGCTTACCCTATAACGAGCGTTCTGATCGAGAAGAACTTCATTAATCGCTGTCAAGTCTGACACCTGTTTCTTCAGTTCTTCTACTTTCTTTTTCAGCATTAGGATTTCATCCTCCATGAGCATATAGCTAATGACGGAGCGTCCTGTTTCGTAATCATCGCCTAATCGACGTTTCTTAATTTCAGGTCCATAACTATAATATCTGTCACAACGCCTTTCATGCTCTCCAAGGCATTTGTCAGAAATGTGTCGGTACTTGCACAGGGATCCACGTTTACAATCCCCGTTGAGGAAGTCCCGGCACAGTGGAACATCTGTTTTAAGAAGTCCATGGGAAACTGAAACCACATTGGCGTAGTTGAGGCGGGATGGGAGCAAACCTGATCTAAGGAAGTATTCCTCCTCGTCTCTAGAACAATGTAGGAACTTGCAGTTTGGTCGAGTGCATCCATTGTTCTGGTAGTCGTGACAAAATGTTAAGTCTCTTCGCGCTGTCTGTTCTGGCCGGTCGTCTAAGGTAGGATGTCGATATCGGCAACGTCTGCCTCGTGTACACACATTCCGCATATAGTCTCTGCAAATGTCTTCATCGTATTGATCATCGTTAATTGTACGGCTCAAGCAGCCATTTGAAATGCCCAGATCTTCGCTTCCGGAATCACTTTTGTTTGACATTGTGGACAAAGAATAGTTTTAGATTATAATCATACAAAAATATACCCACGTCACGAACAAACCAAAAACAAAGTCAAGAACACAACATCAAAAACAGTAAACGTTGTGGCCAATGAATGAACTATACAATGAACTTGCAGCGATCAACAGCACGTATCTAATATGAGATCGCAGCGCTCGCGCTATATCCTCAAGCAAGCCAAGCTTTATCTTCACTTTTCTCAATGCAGTTTGCCAGTGCTGATAGTATCACATTCACTAAAATAAAAGTATATAAACTGATCAACTTCTGCTGACTGGAGGACGCTTAGTAGATTCTGCTGCTGCCGCTGCTGCCAGACAGTTGCTGCTCGCTGTTTCGCTCATGCATAAACTGACGCAAGCTGCTGAGTTGAGAACTGCTCACTGAACTGTAGTTCCAAATGCCAGCGCTCTGAAAAGAGAGAATAGCCGCTACATGACATAACTATCTCACACATTTATTAAAAAATCGATGGAACTACATTATTTACAGGTACATGTTTTTGCATCTTGTCATAATCAGATATGTATATTTTGACATGTTTGTTTTGTGTACTTTCTTCTCTCGCTTTCCATTAGGTAAAGCTAAACTAATTATCTGGTCAACGGAATTCAAATACTGGGAATAGAGAGAGATAGGTAAAGAGGCAAATACTTAGCTGAAACGAATGGGGAGCAAAGAATAGCAACTCTATTTCCAATGTCGTACAATGAGACTAAGGAGATTATGGGTTGGGGCTGGCTGTCCTATCCCACAGAGTGTCAAAGTGACCCGGAGTCCTGCGGAAATTTAATGTGTCAGAACGAAAGGCGCAAATATTGCAGCTAAGCTGAAAAACATGAGAAACGCATTCTATTCTCCAGACAGTATCCTGCTGATCATCATGAGTTTGAGACAGAACACAGAAAAGGATACAGCTAGAATATCTATATATAAATCAGAGTATTGTTTATAAACTGACATAATTGTACTTCCGACAGAACCAGTGGTGCTCAGTCTCACATAGCAGATGACGACAGATGTTGCATACTGACGGTTTCCTTTGCTCGCTGATTGAACCCCACCTCACTCTGTCACAGCAGAACTACTAGTTTCATATTTAATACCGAATTCCTCAAATCTCAGCCTCGATGTTTCATCAATCGCGTGGCCCACCTCCATCCGGCACGCCGGAAGCAGTCTCAACACATCTCGTTATCCACTGCCAACTTCACGTTCATTGTTGTCTTGAATGCAAGTCCGTTCTCTTTTTCACTACAGCGAACACCGGCGTGGTCTGGGTAATAGATCCGTGTGATACCACGGAGATTGGTTATAGCAATAAATCCATGTGATACCACGGAGATTGGATATAGTAATAAATCCATGTGATACCACGGAGATTGGATATAGCAATAAATCCATGTGATACCACGGAGATTGGATATAGTAATGAATCCATGTGATACCACGGAGTGATATGGCAATATATGCCTTCCTCTCATATCCATATCGGCCATTTTGATCTTTCGCAGAATGGATTGCGAGTCTAACACAATGATGTTTTGGTGCATGAGGTATGAGAACCGTTTAAGTGCCGCAGTAACAGCCTCAACTTCCATCTTCATAACAGATGTAGGTGTCCCATGTGTTTGTTAATCTCGGCAACGACTCTACGATGAGAGCTACCAGCAAAATCCCAACAAGACGTGTTGCCGCGTTATACGGATCCGTTGGTGAACAC
This sequence comes from Meghimatium bilineatum, assembly GCA_034231615.1. Classification (NCBI taxonomy): domain Eukaryota; kingdom Metazoa; phylum Mollusca; class Gastropoda; order Stylommatophora; family Philomycidae; genus Meghimatium; species Meghimatium bilineatum. Next base: position 105,618,771 of record CM067299.1, read on the forward strand.
AGTATTATTATCATCATCTCCAGAGTTATCAGTAATTAGCTGATCTATTTCCAGGTTTGCTTTACTATAGCCACTATCTTTGCATTCCCTGCAAACTCCCGTATGCAAAGAATTGATGCCATGTTGATTAGATCCTAACTCCGATGGACTGATCACATCGTCGTGCCACACAATCGCCTTCTAAATAGATTATTCTTGGGGGAGCTGTGCGATGGTAAACGTTCAAGCGGCGGGCAGAAAAAGCGCTTCAATGATCGCCTAAAAGACTCTCTCATGTACTGCAGCATCTATCCTAGCTACTGGGAGACTACAACCCTTGATCGCTCAGCTTGGAACACCCAGATCACTGCTGGCATCACTAAATTTGAAAAAAGAAAGAACACTGCGGGCAATTTACAAGCGACGGAAGCGGAAGGACAAATCCGAAAACTCTCCTACTCCAAACCCTCTGTACTCCTGTATGCACTGCAATATAAAATTCCTGGCACCATTTGGACTCATCGGGCATCAACGAACTCACAAACCAAATTAGACAATCACAAATGTATTTTTGTGGTTTTTTTCTTTCTACTTGTTCATCACATTCATTGTTTTTCATGCCATACTCATCTTCGCTTGCGAAGGAGGAATATCATCATCACATTCCCTGCAAAGACAAAATATAATTTGTGAAAGCTTGCCATGGTCTCATTGATTTGAAGGCACTCTTCTCCTTTTGGTAAGGTCGCAGCTGTGGTTACCTCTCTTTTCAGGCTGTGGTTACCTCTCTTTTCAGCTTATGTCATCCATGACATGACACTTTTATTACTTGTTCACTTTATTTCTTTGATATTCACGTAGAGTGGGTATCGCTGGTCTTAGGTGACACGAGTATATGATTTAGTATGAACGAGAACATGCTGATAATCCAGAGACATCACGAGTCCAAGCATTTCTAATTTACACGAGGGGGGGGGGGTGGTATCCCTGGTGCAGCCGAGGACTATCCGCATTCCCTTATTCTACTCACGTTCTAGACATGAACATTGCGAATGTGAGAGAGTGAGTATTCCTATTACATAGTCGAACACATATATGACCAGCTGATGAAGAAGGACCGATAGTCGCTGCTAAATTCACACAGCAAGTATACCTTTAAGTGCTGCAAGCAAGCCATCTCTTACATCGGATTTTCTTTCGTTCAACGCGATGGTTTGTAAGATTACTCCACCTAGGTCAGCTTTCACTATACAAATACTTCAGGTAGGACCACAGCATTTTCGCATTCTCAGAGTTGATATGGTAACTTGATTTCGCACACCAGGTCCATATGTCATCTAATGTCTCTTCAATTTCTTGGCCATCTTCTGCCTGTCAGAACCTAACCTGTAAGTTAGGCTGTCGCCAGCAAAGATCAGGTCCCTGTCCAGTGGGTTGAATATTGACTACCTGTTCCGTGTACATGCTGAACAGCACATGCGATATATGAGATCTTCTGTAGTAATCCCGGGCATATTCTTGTGAGGTCTGAAGTCCACTTTTCAAAGCGTAGTTATATGGTTCTCTCTAGTAAGGCAACAGCAATCCACTTTAAAATGCAGGGATTTATCTCCACAATTTTTTTGCAGAAAGAGCATCAGTTTCGAGAAGTGTACTTTATCATAATCATCGTCTATGCAACTGCCATTGCAGCCGTCCTCTTCTTTGACTGAAATTCCTTGTAAACATCATATGCAAATCTAACGGAATTATCACAGGTCCCCTTCTTTTTTTGTTTTTGTTTTAAAAACATCTCTAGATTGGTCATGTAGATTGGAGATGTGTTAAATTATGGGTTCGCATTCCTCTTATATATTATTTGCTGTAACTATCAGAATGTCCGCCAATACACCAAAGGAACCAAGTATAAATATAAAGACATAATACATATCACTACATATTTATCAATATATTAATGTATAATTGCATAGAACACAACTAAGAAACATAAGCTACTACGGTTCTTGTTTGGAACGCGTACCTTTCTCCCCCACCCCCCTCCGATATGATTACGTCAATTGGCAATGTTTATCAGTCTATATACATTTATTTAGGGTTAGGTTTAGTTATGTAAATCAAAATCTCTGTTAACCCTAACAAAATTAATAGTTAAATTAATAATTGATAAACATCAACTGGCAAACATTGCCAAGGAAATTAATCAAATTAATAATCATTGGGGGGGGGGGTGGTACGCGCTCCAAACACGAACCGCTACTAATGTTATCTGTTAATCGTATAGCGAATACAGATTGATTAAGGAATACAATATCACATGTCCTATAGTCGACTCATCAAATTCACCATAGTTCTGTCAATATTGGTATTCTTCATTCAACTTTCGCACTACATCAAAATCTCACAATATTCGACAATCCCCATTTAGTCATTATTCCACCGCCGACAACCTTCCCCCTCGTCATCTGTTCAAGTATATTGTGCAAACCTCTTGATTTGTTAGACTACGACGAAGAAAACTAATAATTGAATCAACACAGATTACTTGTCAACAACAAAACAAAACAAAGATTATGAATCGTGTGACAAATATAGAACAGCCGAGCTGTGGCGCATGTTCAGGCGTTTCAATGCGAGTTAATGAGGACGACATCAAAGAGAAACGTTTTTATAGTGATATATCTCTTCCAGTTGCTCATATTTATGACCGAGGAATAAGAATGTTGATAGAAAGGGTATGAAACCACTTGGAAATACTCCAATGCACTGTAACTAACAGAGACGAGGTTGAGACAAACCACACCAGTGTTTCTCGTCTCAATTTATTGAGAAACGCTGGTGTGGTAGGTTCAACCTCGTCCCTGTTAGGTACTGTGCATTATTGTATGCTAAGATCCTGTGCATTTCAAACTCCCCCCCCTCCCTTCAGCCAGGGTCGTAGACACATTTTTTTTGGTGTGGGTGTTACCTAAAAAAAAAGTCAATTTTTTTTGTTCCTGCGTAAATTTTTGTGGTTGGGGATTTTTATAACAAATAGTAAATTAATATCGATATCTTAAATGAGTCTCGAAAACCAATTTTCATACGTCAATCACAATGTCAGTCGTTATTTTATGAGGACAATTATTTAATCAACACTTTAAGTATTCGACACTGTTATAACGTCATTGTTGTTTTGGGAACTTCATCGGCCATAGTTGTATAATAGAAGTTACATAAACAACAGTGGGAATTACGAATATTCCCCGATAAGCTGTCAGACTAGCTAATAACGGTACTCGAATGTATTTTATTCGCGTAAAAATAATACATTACAAACAAATGTTCAGAGTTAGAACCCTTTCCCCTGTTGGGAGTTACATTTACTTTACAAAGTGAATTTCTATGTTTCACTACAACTGTAAGCCAGCTTTTGCTGTTGCTATGTTTAATATTATATTCATTATAATACAGTTAAACATCTCATTTTCAACAGAAGCTTGTGACAGGTTTCAATAATCCTAATTGAGCTAGGTTTCAGACAGACTTCAATTATTATCAAAATAATTTCACCTCTTGTATTACTGTAGTAAGTAGTCTTGTATTATTGTAGTAAGTAATAAGTAATGTCTTGAATTATTGTAGTACGCAGTATGTACTTTATTATTGTAGTACGTTATAAGAACTTTCTTGTAATTTCGTTACTTTGAGAGTTTTGATCATCTTTTTTTGGAAGAAAACCAATACTTGAGAGAGAAAACTTAAAACTTCATTTAAAACTTCATTTTTTTGTACAAAATGGCATGCTCTATTTTCCTAAGGAGGAATAGGACTAAAGACAGCTCAAAATATTCCGTATATACGACGTACGCTAGCAGATGACATGTCTATTGTGAGACTTTCCTATTGTGTTATTTTATGTGTTACCACACCCTCTCATCAGTAGAGGTGCTTTTTTTAATAAAGGGTTTTCACACTGAAACTAGTTGGAATTTCTGCGTCCGCGCAGGACACACACACACATACACATACACACACAAATTCAAGATACTGAGAAATTAAACTCTACTATTTGAACAACATAACAAAGTAGAATCCCGTTATAACGCATACTTTTATATAACACATCGTCGTATTTAACATCACTTCAAAATCTATGTTATTTATTGTCTATACCGAATTTCTATTATTACATACATATTTCGTTGGTCTGTAGTAATTTGTTATAACGGGATTTGACTTAACAAGAGCTCTATTAATCGTAACTCATAGGGATCGACCCAATCAGTGGAGGTGAAAAATAGTGTTTTAACGCATATTTTATCGTGTTTTGTCATGTTTTTGTGTCACTAAACGTCGTTTGTCGAATAATTCACGTTGATGGTTATCTGATGTGTTGCAGCATTTGTTGTGAGCGTATGCTGTTGTTAATGTTGCTGCAGTCATTGCTCTATATAATAATGTCGGGAATACAACAGACAGCTAGAACTAATGAGAAGATACTAAGAGATAGCAGTATCAAAGGTAACGCACACATCTATTAGCTATATCAATATGTAGATGTTTTAAACACGCTATGACAATAACCAAATTGAGGGTGGAAGAAACAACGCACACATCTATTAGCTATATCAATATGTAGATGTTTTAAACACGCTATGACAATAACCAAATTGAGGGTGGAAGAAACAACGCACACACAGACAGAAGATATAGAATAGTTAGATGTTTGGGGTATGGTAGAAATTAGCAATGGAGCCGACACACTGAATTTCGGATTTAATGTTGTGAAGATCAATGTTCGCCTACGTCAGCCGGCATGGACAATACATGTACGGATGCATATGTGTAAATGTAATAAATACATTTAAACACAATTTAGAAAAGTTGTGGAAGTTCCAGACTGTTCAAAGCGGTTCTAAATACTGTCATCGTATTCCAGTAAGAACATGAAGAGATCATGTGAGAAATGAGGAGATTACAAGAACTGTTGGAACAATATCAGTGGTGAAATATATTGAAAAACACAGATTGAATTTGTTCGGCTACCTAATGAGAATAAATTCTTATTGGCCAGCGGCCATACATCATGAAAATGGAAACAAGAAGATACGGAGGAAGGATCAAGGTGGATTGACGTAGTTACCAACATTCTGACACGGCGCAGTATCACTGCATACCAAGCGACCAAACGTGACATATCTCGAAAACCGATCGTCATTCAATCCTGCGACCCCTCACAGCAAAAATAGAGAAAAGCCAACAGAATAGATAGTATTCCAGTAGTAGGTTATTTAGTACAGAAGTTGAAAAGTAAAATACGTTCATGATAGAAGTACACAGAGAAACGATATGTTTTGCATATATATTATTTCTTTAAACTTTGGGCACCTCTAACCTGTACAACTTATTCAGGTTTAAAGAGATGGCTTATTATAAAAACCTAGAGGTTTAACTGATAATTCTTTTAAAAAACCCATGTCGATTTGGCATTTTCTTTATTTTATTACGTGGCATTAATTTCAAGAGATAATCTATGGCAACAGGCAGCCTCAACACCTGGACATAAATCTTATAATGCAACTTTTATGAATGAAAGTTCAATATCTGTAAAATGTGAAAATGTAATTATAGCAACAAATCGAACTCACAAGTATTCTCCAATTGGTTATAGTGTGAATACATCTGAATGTCACCGTTTCTTCACAATCGTCGGGACAGCTCTTAAGATTGCGACAAGCTAACTATAACAATGTTCACAAATAATCCAACTTAGAAACGATTTCAAGCAGACAAAAGTTAATATTGTCCAATAGGGAACAGATGCTTTAGGGCACTAGAGAATCGCAGAAGAATTGTATGTTGCAATACATACGACGATGAGAAATTACATAATAAATAATCTGCATCCCTGACATAATAGAAATGTTCGGTGGTGCCAAGGAGAGGAAGTGTAGTGAGCGCAGGGGAAGAACATGAGTACACATGGAAAAATGATTGGGTTTATCCATCAGTGCAGTTCAAATGTCTACATCGTAGAACAACTGGTTCATAAACTTCTAAAATTATAAACTTCAAACAAAGCATAACTCTTTGTTATAACTCCTTTATGACATGCTTCCATACAGATACTTTTGTTATTGTCATCTCCCACACTTCCTACAATTTCTGCTGTTTATAGTCTAGTTATTCTTCATTCATTTGTCCGGTTTTTTTGTTGCGAAAGTACCGGGATAAAATTCCGCAATTTGTGCATCCTGACCGTTAAGAGAGCAATGGATAACTGCTTCACTTGAATATTGCCTAAAAAAACTACTATAGCCAAAATATGCTTTGCCGATAGCTTGGCCTCTTAAAAAATCCCTTTTTTAAATTATATTTTTTCCGCTAAACTATATATATGAACATATTGAAAAATACAATATTGCAGCGTTTAATCATTTCCCATTTTGTACAATGTTTTCTCTATAGTGAATCCTTATTTCAAGTTTATATTTGAATTTCGTTTAGACTTAAAGTTTACTTTCAATAAATTAGTTAAACATTTACGTCTATTAACAATCTTGATCACCAATGGACGTTCGATATTTCTGTTGTGTTCTTTTTCATTTGCGTCCGATTCTCCAGATTAGTAATATATGTACGTGCTTATTGTCTTTGAAAGTAGTTTTTGTTTAAAAATTTTGTTTCATGTTTGTGTGTATTTTTGTCATTATCTTCATAAACATGTTGTAGTTGAAACGTGTATCCTCTTACTTGTAAACATCAATTTAACCATTTTTGTTTCTATTTTAAATATTTGTTTTCATTTACCACATTCTAGACAGTGTTGCTTGTGTTCTCTATTCATTTTCAATTGTTTT
>CM067299.1:106225688-106412513 GCA_034231615.1 Meghimatium bilineatum
AACCCAGCTCTTTCAATACAGCTACTAACAGCATTGAATATATCGATACCAGTGGTAGTGTCTTTGATCGACTCAACACTCAGTAACTCTTCAGTTTAAAAGGATTGTTTATTCCACGTATAAACACTAATAATTGAGCAGTATCCTGTACATCAGTAATGCAAGAGGTCTTGCATTACGAATGCAAGAGAGTACCACAAAAATGCTTACTTGCATCTTGAAGTTGACGTGTCAAATCTTCACTTATCTTTTCAACACGTCTGACCACAGTTCTTCTGGATCATGTAATAGTGTCAAATGTGTTGTTTTGTGCTGGACATAGAATGTTTGTTGCATATAGTAAACATTCCTTAATAAATTCAACATCAGAAAATGGCTTGTATTTCACAATTTTGTGTGACAACACCAAACTGGCCTCTGTCGCAGCATCTTGAATTGAAGATTGTTTTGTAAACACAGTTTGTTGTTTCTTCAGACATTTTACCAACTTCATGCATTTTCTTTTCCTTTCTTCAGATGTTAGATTGTGTCCGAAATTGGGATATTTTGTCTGGTAATGTCTTTTAAAGTTATATTCTTTAAAAACCACCACTGATGCGTGACACAGCAAGCAAACAGATTTGTTGCCAACTTGCATAAAACAATATTTGATAATCCATTTGTTTTTGAAAACCCACACTCGTTATCAATCTTACGTTTTTGGGATGCAATCATTATAATAAAAATATCTTAAAATATTGTAAAATTAACTAAAACAGATGTGCTTCCGGCAGCGCGAATATAATTATTTAGATTTAGAAAACTCGGTTGCAATATAAATACGGAAATTTATGAATGAAAACTACATACGTGATGATCATTAAAATACACCGGGAAGTCCCCCAGGCACTGCGCAGCTTAAATGATTGCAAATCGAGTATTTGCGCTTTACGTTCGTAGGGCATGAGGGAGAGGGGGTTTATTTGAAAATACATTATTGTTGTAACGATGTATTATTAATTATAACAGCTTTTAGCGATATTCTATTTTGTATGAAACATTTTTTAAATATAGACTAAACATACATCCCGACATAATGCTTAAAAGTTAAAAACAATTATAATATGAAAGGCAATTTTCAACCTTTATAACATTATATCGTCCGAGTACATATAATCATTTAGAAACATTCAGCCAATCAAATTACGTCAATTCTAGTATAGGAAATTACTCAATACTAAACACTCATATTAAACGTAGTAAAACTTCATTGATGATATATATATATATATATATATAAATTAATATTTAAATGATGTCAAATTGGAAAAAAATATTGTATATTTAATATATGAGAAAGTCGAATTAAAATTCCAATGGATTTCTGCGTAATATTAATGGGGGGGGGGGGGGAATCATTTGTGACGATCGTTCGTTTATTTAAAAATGTGATTGAGGGCCGCAACATATCCATTGGCCGTAGTTAGCCCACCCCTTATATAATTTATTAACCGCTCCTTTTAAGAGTGGAGAGTAATATAATTTATGAACAGCTCCTTATAAGAGCGGTGATTGTCGTTCGGCTAACCAGAACCTCCATGAGTAGAGAGCTTTGATATAACTCAACTGGACTGACGTCCACGATTAAAAGGTTCAAATTTACTTTTTACAGAATGATATAGAAGCATTTCTCGACTTCAATTAGAACATTTTTCGACTTCAATTAGAACATTTTTCGACTTCTATTAGTAGAACATTTCTCGACTTTAATTAGAACATATTTCGACTTCTATTAGTAGAACATTTCTCGACTTTAATTAGAACATATTTCGACTTTTATTAGTAGAACATTTCTCGACTTCAATTAGAACATTTTTCGACTTCTATTAGTAGAACATTTCTCGACTTCAATTAAAACATTTTTCGACTTCTATTAGTAGAACATTTCTCGACTTCAATTAGAACATTTTTCGACTTCTATTAGTAGAACATTATTCATTTAAATAGAAGACAACGTTCATGATGACATAATGTGGGTTTATATCCCAATGTCCATGCCTGTCCATCTTTGTGAGACCACGGTCCGGCAAAAACATTTTTAAACGACCAGCCCCGGTCCACAAAATTTTAAACACTCGTAAATAGCTTTATAATTCAAGGAAAAGCTCTCGCGGTCCGATAGACAATCTGTCGCGGCACGAGGGTTGAGGAGCGTAGCTTCAGATGATTGATACTAGTCTTAGCCGAGCATTTTTTCAAATATATATGTACCATCTTCGATACTACAATCTGCATACAATGTGCTTGAAAGGTTTTCAAACACCGTGCTAATTTGATCAAGTTGAGATGGAGAGTGGACCTTCAATCCACTCAAGGCTGATACGACATGGATCCTATTTAGGAATAATAAAACATCTTTACCGAGCTGTCAGCTCGCAGTGTGCATGTTTAATTTGTAATTAAACACCATAAACCCCATGTAAAATATCTAATCTGCTCTAATCATGACGTAATTCAGCATTTTCCGTAAAACAGCATTTCCATTATTCATCTACAGCTCATCTAGATATGCGGTTTCTTAATTTACACAAACATATTGATACACATATACGCAGATACACACGCAGACACGCGCACACAGACACACGCTAGTACACACGCACACACGCGCACAGAGATATATATGTAAATATATATATATAAAGTCAATTAAGGAGACTTTTTTGGAGTTAGTATTATAAAAGATATTCGCTGATTGGACAGCATTCAACCTATCGACTGCGTCTGTCGAGTCATTACCGTCATTAGAGTCATTACCCTTCTCGTGGTTCCCTCAATCATATTCACCATTCGTGAGGTCAAGATCAAACAACATTGTTGGCAATAACTCATGATAAGTGTATGAGACGCCCGCTTTGAAAATTACTGAAAACAAAACTCTAACCTTATTATTGAATGCCCTATAAAAGATTCAGGGTCCTTGAATAAATTCAGTTTGAACGTTCAATGCGCAAGTATGGCTCATCTGACTACAGAACAACGATACATCATCAGTGAACGCTTACAGACTTGACAATTACAAAGTGCAGTGACGATACAATTAAATATTATTAGCAACATCATTAGTCGCCTTTGGAGGCGATTTAAACAAACTGGCTCTGTGACAGACCGACCTCGTAGTGTAAGCACCAGAACCACAACTCCTGCCGAAGACAGCTTCTACGGCTGCTTCACCTCAGAAATCGATTCGTATCTGCGTCCTCAACAGTCCACTCAATTCCAACAGCTCGTAGAATTTCAGATCAAACAGTCAGGAACCGACTGCATGACGCTTGTCTTTGGGCTAAAATACCATACAGAGGTCCTGTACTTACGGATTGTCATCGCCAGAACCGACTGCAATTGGTGAACAAGCATCGTCAATGGACCGTTGGGAACTATTGGAGATTGGTTTCGTTTAGTGATGAATCATTATTTTGTGCTCCAGCGACACGATAGACAGAGAAGCGTTTAACGGAAAGTCCATAACGCTCGATCTCATGTGGCGCAATTCGTATCTTTAAATTTAGTTTTCTACATTTGTCTCTCCAGGTATTTTGTTTGTTTTCCTTTGTGATGTATCTTACTGTTGCTGTCCATCTGTTGATTTCTGTTTTGTTTAAGATGGTAAAGTGTTTCTCAGCCTTCTTCCTAGCCTTTCTCCTCTCTTTTACTGCTTCATCCAGTTCAGGTGTTCAACAGTGTTTGTATTTCTTGACCTTCCCTCTTGGGATACACTTTTTAGTTTCAGGCGTCGTTACTTATCCTCTTTTTATTTCGACTGAGAGTATCCTGAAGGGGTTATTGGTACTTCTCTCATCACTGAATTGTTCCCATTTACTGTATATTGAACTGGTAGATTTATTGTCGCTTAATTTGGATAAAGCTTGAAAATGATTGTGTATATTGACATTATATAAAATGATTGTTTATATTGACATTATATAAAATGATTGTGTATATTGACATTATATTCGCATTGTACGTCTTCTATAAGTAACCTTTTACATATATTTTCCTGTTTCTGTTATTCTAGTATACTTTTTTAAATTTTATATTTATTTTAGCATTGTAGAGAACACGATCATTGCTAATATTTGGAGCAAGATAAGATCCTTACATTGCTGACTCATGTTAGAAATTTGGCGAAAAGTGATCAATCTAGTCTTGATTCTGCCTTCAGGAGAATCCCATGTTATTTTATAAATATCCCTAATTGAAAAGATGGTGTCTGCTATATAAAGGTAGTACATTTTACATATCTTATTAATCATTTGTCATTTTGATTCACATCTCATATACCATGAATAACAAAATGTCTTTGTTTTCCATGGCTCTTGTTTTATACCTTGACATTGAAATTAACACTTTGTCATGTAAGTTTAACATCTACGCAGATGTGAGTGAAGACGTACACAACACTGACTACCACACTTTAAACATCGGCGGTTTTGAAATCCCTGAACTACAATACGCTGACGACATTGTGCTTCTTTAAAATGATACAAAGGGATTGGAACAACTAATCACAAACACAAAGAAATATAGCGAATCACAAAACTTATATTTAAGCGCGCGCCAAAAAAATTAGGTCTACAGATATAACTAGGGCTCGGATTTTCATGAAATGTCATATTTTTTTCCTGAAGCATATTTTCAGTTTTAAGTTAATTTCTACATGTTTCAAGCATTTATGAACAATTTTAAGCTGTTTTTATTTGTCATATAAATGCATATTTTGACCATAATTTTGATGAGGTCATATTTTGCCTGAAATTGGAGATTTAGGTCATATTTTGGTCATATTTTGCATATTTTCTGGTGTACTCAACGTTCTGGTGTACTCCGTTTGCTTATCAATGTTAGCACATCTTAAACTATGTTTAGAGACAAATTGTGAGGATTGGCTATATTTCTGAATGTGTGTATTAGTGAATATACATGTATGTCTTTCATGCGACTGTAGGGAAGGGAAGACATCAGTCAACTCTTTGATGTCCGTCGGCATCTGAGAATCAAAAAGGGAGTGACATCCGCTCAATACTTCACAAGAATTTTCTGGGTTTTGTTTCGAAAGTAAATTGCAGGAAACAATTTCAAATGTTTCAACGTCAAGAGCGAATATTCCTGGATTTTTTAAAACTTCCAGTTTCAATTTAAACCGTTTGGCGCCCATTTGTATGTTACAATTATTAATTTGCCATTTGCAACAGTGACTACATGATCTCGTGCTCTAGCTCATAGTTATATAATAGTCTTAATAATAGTGTTATATTTTATATTGTTTATGGTTGATTCACTGGAATAACTTTGTTTTACAATGCCTAAAGTGTCTAATTCTAATGGTGCAAAGTTGCGTAAATCTGTGCAGGAATTTGGTTCAAAAGTATTTAGTACCGATGGAGAAATACTGTACTGTACACTGTGTGAGGTCAAGGTTACAGCTGGAAAACGGTTTAATGTGCAACAACATTGCAATACTTCTAAACATATGAAATGTTTAAGTAGACTTTCTAAAATGGAAGGAAGACAAAGTTTATTACTTGAAAAATGTTCTGCTACTTCCTCTTCTTCTTCGGGAAACACAGAGACCGGTTTTTATAAAGATTTGTGTCATATGATGGTTTCATCAAATATCCCTTTAAATAAATTGCAAAATCAATATGTCCGACAATTTCTGGAGAAATACACTAGCCATCCTATCCCAGATGAATCTACTTTAAGGAAAAATTATCTCTCCAAATGTTATGAGGACATGTTAAATAAAATTAGAAATTCTATTGCAGATAACAAGATATGGGTTTCCTTAGACGATACTACTGATGTAGATGGCAGGTTTGTCGCAAATGTTATAGTTGGAACTTTAAAAGGAGATCAACCAGGAGAAAAATGTGTCCTTAACTGTGAAGTTCTTGAAAGAACAAATCATACCTCCATAGCTGTTATATTTGATAATTCCATGAAGCTGATGCGGCCAAATGGAATAGAAAGAAATAATATCCTTCTATTAATAACAGATGCTGCTCCCTATATGAAAAAGGCTGCTAAAGGACTTCAAATTCTCTACCCGAAATTGATCCATATTACTTGCCTTGCTCATGCACCGCATCGAGTAGCTGATGAAGTTCGAGGTAATTTTCCTGATGTGGACAAGCTTATTTCAAATGGGGAAAAAATATTCATCAAGGCTCCTCTTCGAGTACAAAAATTCAAAGAAGAAGCTCCTCAACTACCACTTCCTCCACAACCTATCCTTACACGTTGGGGTACATGGCTGGACGCTGTAAAGTATTACTGTGACAACTATTCAACACTAATTAAAATATTTAATGCCCTAGACAAAGACGACGCAACATCAATACAAGCAGTGCAAAGCTTATTTTCTACCAGACTATCACAAAATCTGACTTATATAAAGTCAAACTTTTCGGCAATTTCAAAAGCAATAAAACGTCTGGAAAGCGAAGGGACTGCACTTTATGATGCATTAGATATTGTGAAACAAATTCAAACAGAAATAAATGGATCACGTGGTGAAGTAAGCAACAGGATTAAAGTAAAATTAGAAAGTGTTCTTCGTAGAAATTCTGGTTATTTCTCATTGTGCAAAATTGCAGACATACTTAGTGGTAAACATGCAACATTTCAAGAGGATGAACCTGAACTTTCAGCAAATGATCTGACATTATTTAGATTTGTCCCTGTGACATCATGTGATGTAGAACGAAGTTTTTCAAAATATAAAACAATTCTCAGTGACAATCGACGATCGTTCAAATTTGAAACTCTAAAAATGCATGTTGTTGTCGGTTGCAATTGTACAAACAATGAAAACTGAGGAATAAATGTGGTAAGTGTTTTTATACATGCTTTGTTAAGTATTACTACTATGTAGGTACTATGACTACTATGTAATGCGTAAAACATGCAAACAATAATAATTTGCGTTTTTTGTTTGGTTCATAAATGAGAAAAACCGTATGGTCATATTTCGGCATATTTAGCATATTTTAGGTCATATTTTGCCTTTTCTAGGTCATATTTGCATGTCATATTTCAGGATTTTTATGTCATAAAAATCCGAGCCCTAGATATAACAATACAACAACCAAAAATCAGAATAGAAAATGCCGAGATAGAATGTGTAGATAAATTCGAATGCTCAGGAGTAAACATCAACGGTGCAGGAGACTGCATGACAGAGATAAGGAAGAAATTGGCAATGGCAAATTGTAAAATAATACGGTTGAAAAACGTATGGAAAAACAACAAAATAGAAACGAAACTGCTAATGCGGCGACCTTTTATTTACTTTCCAATTACAACATACGGCTGTAAAACATGGACCCTAAGTAAAACAGCGGCAAAGAAGATCAACGCCTTTGAGATGAAATGCTACAGAAAGATACTTATAATGTCACGGAAGAAAGAAAAAAGAGAAACTCCGATATTATAAATACATTGAAAATTCCAGAGTGTTGGTTACTGAGCACAATAGCAAAAAGAAAACTGCACATGTTTGATCAATAAAGAGACACAGCTGTTTAGAAAGACAAATAATAGAGGGCAGAGAACCTTGGAGGAGAGGAATGAAAGACCAAGAAAACGACGGACTAGCTATCTATCTATCCGTTAAACCCTTTAATGCCTTTCAGCGTCAGGGGTAAAAGAGTTCCCTGCAGTGAAAATTATGGATTGACGACATTAAATATAACATGAGTACGTCGTTGTAAAATGCAAACCGCATTTCCCAAGACAGAGACGGGTTCATGGAGTTCACTGGGAAGACACAGCTCTGGAGAGAATACACATTATGACATTGACATGTTTTGGTATCTTATTGATCTCTCTTAGAAGTATTTCATAGAAGGTATCCTCTTTCCGGACCAATCGCCACTATACTGGCTTTATAGCATTGGTCTACAGGACCTTTCACCACTTTCTGGCTTTGATTTGATATTTGAGTACTTCACAAGGCTAACTGTAACCTTGTGAAGTAATCAAATATCATTAATGTACTTATATATTCATATTCTGTATCAATTCCCCTTTCCAGTGATATATTACACATACACTATTTATCAATATTAGTATGTCAAGTGATACAATAAAAAACACATATAAGGAAATTTTATAAAATTAATTTGGCCCAAACCTAAAAATAATCAAGTCCTGAAAAAGTCCCGAAAGAGTCCTGAAAAATTCTTGAAAGAGAATCAAGTCCTGAAAGACAGGTTGCAAAATATGCCCACTAATAATTTCTGATAATACAGTCCACGTTTCACATACTCACTGCACTGAGCAATTATGTGTACTTTACATACATTTGTTGGGAAAGTACTCATTACTCATGCGACATATTCTGTCCAAAACCTAGTGTTCTCTATGAACGCTCTGAATAAATTAAAGTTCTGAGGAAGTTGAGTTGCTGCAGCCAAGGACGATATGCTAAAAACTCTGAAATGATTTTAGCCCATGTTTTCTTTGGTGACATTTTTCCGAATTACCGGAAACCCTGCATTATATTTCTGTTTTTGTCCCCATGGTTTAGGAATAGCATGTCAAAAAATAGTCAAATCGACTCCAAGTATTCCATAGTACACAAACGAGGGCCAACAATAATCAAAACGTAACCAATGGTGTCCTAATTAATTCAGCGAACATGTTCTCTATACTGCCGTAGGTCTCGCTACTGCTGGGCCGCCATCACATAGCCCCTAATATCTCACCGAACAATTCCAAACTATCGTAATCTCTTAATTAGTCTCACTACAAAAGTGTCCTTGCCCACCAATAAAACCACACAGTGAACTCACAATGTCTCATCTTGTCGTGGAGGCAGGTGATCTTGAATCTTTAAGTGAACAGGAGACTGCAGTATAACTGTGAGTAATAATGCAAGTAAACATGTCAATTATAAAAATGATTAAATAGCAGTTTTACGTTAACCAATACACAGTATCGTCGTTTCGACCAAAATATCTTTATCAAGATGGCGACAATCAGACACAGAATGGAACCAAGGAATATAACGAAGACTACAAGAAAGCCTGTTTAATATCACATTACTCATCCAACTCAATGAAATGGCAAAACGTTTGCCGAGAGTACAACTTATATCACATAACTCAATGAAATGGCAAAACGTTTGCCGAGAGTACAACTTATATCACATTACTCAATGAAATGGCAAAACGTTTGCCGAGAGTACAACTTATATCACATTACTCAATGAAATGGCAAAACGTTTGCCGAGAGTACAACTTATATCACATTACTCAATGAAATGGCAAAACGTTTGCAGAGAGTACAACTTATATCACATTACTCAATGAAATGGCAAAACGTTTGCCGAGAGTACAACTTATATCACATTACTCAATGAAATGGCAAAACGTTTGCCGAGAGTACAACTTATATCACATTACTCAATGAAATGGCAAAACGTTTGCCGAGAGTACAACTTATATCACATAACTCAATGAAATGGCAAAACGTTTGCCGAGAGTACAACTTATATCACATTACTCAATGAAATGGCAAAACGTTTGCCGAGAGTACAACTTATATCACATTACTCAATGAAATGGCAAAACGTTTGCCGAGAGTACAACTTATATCACATTACTCAATGAAATGGCAAAACGTTTGCCGAGAGTACAACTTATATCACATAACTCAATGAAATGGCAAAACGTTTGCCGAGAGTACAACTTATATCACATTACTCAATGAAATGGCAAAACGTTTGCCGAGAGTACAACTTATATCACATTACTCAATGAAATGGCAAAACGTTTGCCGAGAGTACAACTTATATCACATTACTCAATGAAATGGCAAAACGTTTGCCGAGAGTACAACTTATATCACATAACTCAATGAAATGGCAAAACGTTTGCCGAGAGTACAACTTATATCACATAACTCAATGAAATGGCAAAACGTTTGCCGAGAGTACAACTTATATCACATTACTCAATGAAATGGCAAAACGTTTGCCGAGAGTACAACTTATATCACATAACTCAATGAAATGGCAAAACGTTTGCCGAGAGTACAACTTATATCACATAACTCAATGAAATGGCAAAACGTTTGCCGAGAGTACAACTTATATCACATAATTCCGTTGCTTTAAGCAATAATCTATCATAACAAAATTACTTTATAAACAAGACGCCACCAGCATGATTTGAACCTGTGACTTCTTGAATACAAATCTAACTGCCTAATCACTACAGTAGAAAGATCTCAGGATATGATTATATAGTCGGTTATATTGGCACGCTAATGGAGATCGGTGCCTCATCTACGTATGTGTTCATGTGATGAGGCAGCATGCACCGCGGAACATATACTGTAGGATTACATTACACTAAACCGCAATGACAGTTAGGGCCCACAATGATACATATCAACATAAAGCTGTATGGGAGACTGAGGAGCTTTCAAATACAGCAACATGTATCAAGAAAACTGGACTTGCTGTGTAGATATGTTAAATCTCGAACATGAAGATGAAGACGAAGAAGTAGAAGAATAACGTACTTTCAAGATGCCTCATATTGTCCTGTTTAATTCTCAAAGAAAAAAAAAACCAAACCCTAGTAAAATTTCAAGTAAATATGAGATTATATATTGCAAGTGAATTGATTTAGTAAAATAAAGCAAATACAGTTTAGCTTTTGTGAACATCACGTTTTCGACAAGCTGGGACCTCCGGAAATATTATATTGGAACTGAGAATACTTATAAAATCTGTGCTCTTGTTTAAATATAACTTGAAACTCTGATGTTTGGTAATTCTTTGGTCGGAGTTTGACTAGAGCACACCACACATTTCGCAAACAATTTTCATTTTAAACCAAATATGGCATTATTTACCCACACATTTCGAAATACATGTTCAAATAATGTGTATTATCTGCAATTTATATATATTTTAAAGTACATTTATATTTCCTGTGTGTTTCCTGTGGCGACATATGGATATGAAGTGCGGACACTAAATAAAACGGTTGCAAAGAGAATAACATCATTTGAAATGAAGTGCTAAAGATTAGATCTGAGAATACCATGGACAGCACGAAAAACAAACCAGGAGGTGTTAGGAACAATTAACGTCCCGGAAGGCTAGTTCCTGAACACCGTTTTAAGGGAAAAGATAATTTTATTTTTGCGATCACATTGAGACACCACGGCATGGACAGAGAGTGTTTTTGGAGGGGGTGAAACAAGGCAACAAAAGGCAATAATTGGCTTCCCAAGATGCCGTTGGTCAAAAGATCTACATATATCACTAAAAGAGGCAGGACAAGTTGCTCAAGACCGCGGAGACTTCAAGAGATAAATAGGGACGACTATATTCTGGAAAGAATATGTCACCTGATGATGATGTTTCTTCAGTTTTCTTTATACTACGATCGTGCGGTAAGAAGGACCTCGCCTTCTAGTTGAGTGTGCACAGGATAAGGTCAATGTCTTTTTCTTTTCTCCAAACATGCCGTGTGAGACAACGAATGATAGTTGGATGATAGACTGACAACCTGTCACATGTGAAAAATCATCATTTCCCCTGTATGTCTTGATTCAGTTTCACACTTTCGTCTTATGTCAAATGATCGACCATAAATGACAAAGAGATTGAGGCCTACGAACATTACACTTTTGTCCTTTTGTGGCAGGCCTAGATGGCCTGGAGTGCTAAGTGTGCCAACGCTGTAGGTAGTTAAAACAATATCATAAAAGATTTTGATGAACTAGTTAGAACAGAAGTATATGCTACACTCCTGAAAAAACTTGATGTTATCGGAATACTGCCGTACTGAAATGTCTGTCTTAGGGGATTAAACATACACCCATAACCCTGTCAACCCCATCAAAATTGTGCTTTGAGACAACAAACCCTATAAATGTTTAGGTTTCCCTTCGGTTACTTCACTAAGGCTTACCTGTACTTTTTTTTTAAAGAAAGGCTATAGACTGCACAAGAGATACCTGCTTACATCTGAACTATTCACTGCATTATCAATCAATAGGCCCGTAACCCTTCAGGGTAGTAGGGTATCACATTGGATGCTTCAGCACACATAGTCTCCAGCGAATTCTATCCTCAGCATGCGTATGAGTGTGGAAATATCTTGTCCTGTCCATTAATTGATGTTGTCTGTCCATGCCTTTATTTGCCCTCCTCTGCTTCTTCCCCTTCGAAAGTTCCCTGCAGTATTGTTTTTCTTCTTCTTCTTCTTCTGCGTTCGTACTCAAACTCCTGCAGATTAGCAGCATGTAGTCCGGAGAACGGAATGCGTTGTGTCATGGTTTACAGCATATTGCGATATCTGCGCTTTTCGGTCTGACACATCCGACTTCAGCATGGCTATATGTCTCTGATCCTATATGGGATGGGACTGCCAACTCTATCCCATAACCTCCTTAGTCGCCTTGACATGCGTGGAAGTTAAACAGTGTTGCTATTCTTTGCTCCCCTTTCGGACCTGCAACACACGGGAGGGTATTGTTTTTGACAAGGAATCATGCCAGCATACATGTCCGAACCATGCTAGTTTTCGTCGTTTCACTATTGAAAGCAATGGTTCCAGAACACCTGCACGCATCTCTACCTTATTTCTTACGAATACATTGGTCTTATGTTCCCTATAGGAAATTCGTAGAATACGTCTGTAGTATTTGTACTCGAAATCATGTAATCTTCTCTCCAAGTCCGCAGTGAGTGTCCAACTCTCATAACCATACAACACAACAAAAAGCACAAGCAACTTATATAGTTTGACTTTCACTCCAACATTACAGTATCATCCGTTACTCCAACATTACAGTATCATCCGTTACTCCAACATTACAGTATCATCCGTTACTGGAACAGAAATTTCACTTTCTATTTAAATGTCCAACTTGTACATGGTCTTTTTTTAAAAACTAAATATTGCGTTTTATCATTAAGTAAAATCAATTTGAGTATCTTATACTTGAAACCATTAAAAATGCATTAGAATATTTTCACTCAAGCCACAGCACATTCTGAATTTAAATTAATTGAAACTTTATCACATTTATGAACCATTTGCTGAATAGAATCGTCTGTATTTTTACAAATAAAACAATTCAGAACCGTAGAAGTAAGCAGTTGTCTACCCTTGCCTACCATTGTAAAATTATTATTTCATTCTTCATTCGCTGTAATTAAGTCAAATTTGTCATTAATATCGCGTCTGTTCCACAAGAGCATCATTATAAATTGACATTGGCGTCTCTTGTTATTGCAATTGTGTCTCGAAAAATGTCTGGGAGATATTGTTCCATTCTGCAATGATTTGAGATCATTCTCATTATTAATGTCATACTGCCGGACCCTTCTGTTCAGTTCATCCCAAGGTTGTTCACTCAGGTTCACGTAAGGAGAGAATGCGTCAATCCAGTACAGGAAACGTTGATGAGCTAAGACATTCCTGATTACATTTGCAGTGTGAGACCTAGAGTTGCCGTAATGAAAAACTCCCACATCTCTGTGATTGTGGGCGAATCGTAGTACTTTATTAACGTAGACATGAGCAGCTACGTCAACTGTGTAAACAACGCAGTTCGGTGTTCATAAAAGAATCAACCTGAAACCAGTACGCTTCCTCCTCCATATCTGTCCTGCTGGACTATACACAAATCAGCATATCGTTCTCCAAAAAGATGTCAGACTCGGTTTCTCCTATCAGTAAGTGAAATATTAAACTGGATTTCATAAAACAACATCGTTGATCTTCATTTCTTCATTGGACGATGGATATTTTGTTCAGTCCAAGCCAGTCTGTTGATTCGGTGGCGTCTAGTAAAGATATGTCCAAAATTAGGACTTCTGTTTAGCAAGTCAGAGAAGTGAAGCCTCCTTCACACAGTGTTTGCGCTAATAAGCATTATTTATTTTTCTTCTTCATTTTCGTTCATTCTCAATCTCCAGCAGATTAGCAGGATGTAGTCGGGTGAACGGAATGCGTTGTGTTATGGTTTAAAACACTGCTGCAATGTCTGCGCCTTTCGGCCTGACATATCCGACTTCAGTATGACTTTGAGTCGCTGACGCTATATGGGATAGGGCAGGCAACTCTATCCCATAACATTATTCGTCTCTTACGACATGCATGGAAGGTAAACAGTGTTTCTATTTTTTGCTCTCGTCTTGGGCCGTCACTACGCTGTCGGTCCTAGAGTGTCAAGTTTGTGAGCTGCTGTCTGAGTTGATGTTTGCAAACGATTGCGCAGATGTATCAGTACACTATGATGACCTCAAGCAAGTATTGGTACACTTGTTGTACAAGGTCAGGATCTGTCATCCGTGATATCTGTCGCCAGGAATCGTTGATACAGCAATACTATAGTGGAGTGATCAAAAATGGAATGTCTTACAATTTCTCTTGTCACCATTCCACTGACAAGCATACCAGCAGTTTATCATATATCTCTTAATGTCAGTCGCAGCACGATAAAAAACAGTAACACATCTTCGTTCAGAACAGATCAGATAATGCCATTTACTCGACTAAACTGTATTAATATGTTGTCCAATTTCAACTTGTTTCTAGTTTTTAACAAAGTCAGAATTTATTTATGTTCTGCTTTACACACGAAACATGAAAAATCAGAAAGAAACTACACATCAACAAAACAATGGGATTGCACGAACGTCATCACTTGAACCCCGCTCTAGGTTGAAACATCGCATAAATACATAAGCATTTTACGTATGAACACGTGATGCGTTTTTGATGCGTTTTTATGGTTGATTGTATATTTTAAACTAACTTTGTCATTCATTCGTTTTCTAAAACTGCTCTAATATTATTTTTACATATTCATAATTTGAAAGTACATACGATTTTATAAACAAACAAACCACCATGGCAATGCTATATCTAAGCATACTCAACTATTTCACACTTCATCATGTGCTTCGGAATTAGATGTAGTTTTTACTCGCGTTTAGTTGCTCTTGTGTTAAGGTTGTTGTAGGATTGTTGTTAAGAGTTCCATATATTTTCCTGTATGTTGTTTGTGGTTGATATCTGTATTGTTTCTTCATACAGTGTGACGACAGAGTCACCATGGCTTTGCTTAAGCTGGACTTTTATAACTTCATCGGCTCTATTCAACAGGAGTACTACACTTACTAAGCACGTGCATCCAGAAAGACAAAAATCACACTGTAGAAAACGGGATTTGAATTAGGTCAATTCGACTGGCTCCGATTGGTCTCACAAATGCTATCAGTATATATTCCGAATTCGACCATTAACACATTAGAATTTCTTCAAGACATCAAACTAGTGTAATCTAAAGTTACTTTGATTCAAGACATCAAACTAGTGTAATCTAAAGTTACTTTAATTCATTCAAGACATCAAACTGGTATAATCTCAAGTTAATATGATTCAAGACATGAAACTATTATATGCTCAAGTTACTGGTCTCAACTCTTCACATTCCGACTCGACTTAAATGAGTTGATATTTTAGACATCAACCATAACTACTATACTTGTAAAGTATGTAAACAGTTTCACATAACTCATTCTTCTAAACGTCATATAGACGAACACTGCGACAGTAAACCGATAATGCCTATTATTATATAGTAGGTTCTATCCATATGTGTGCGTCTGTGGGTCTTACAAATGGCACACTAGACAAACCACGCATGCGATAGAAAACCTTAGTAGATAATATACGGTTATATTGAGGCTCTCTTATGGCAGCTTTGTAGCATGTCATCTATACAATTATAGACCATCTGAGTAGAAAACTCCTTCAATAAGCATTGCACTAATCCGAAAGCTGAAGTATCCTGGGTATGAAAGAAAGCTCAGAAAAACCATCCCACTCCACTCATGAAGTAAGAGCTAATCGCTTGCAATTTCTGGGGCTCTCAATCATCAATAAAACAATCATATAGTGCAGGGGTCGGCAACCTATGGCACGCGTGCCGCACTTGGCACGCCAAGCAGTTTGAAATGACACACACTCTTCACGTTTCTTGTATAATGTTGATTATACATCGATTAGCGGGGTTTCCTCGCTCTGTTCGGCACTTGGGCTTGGCACTCTGAATAATTTGAAACCTTAAGTTGGCACACATCCTTTTTAAGTTAGCAAAAGAATGCCGACCCCTGATATAGTGAATTATAAATATACTACGACACGGAATTGACATTTTTCGACGATAAAGAGTTTAAATACGAGTGTATAAATATAGCGAGTCAAAATGAAACTGGAACAAATCATTAAGGACAAGATATTCTAAATATTCATCATCAGCTTCATCATTTTGCTAATGACATATTTGTAAAGAGAAATTAAATAAGGGAAAACTGTGAGAAGGAACATATTTCATGTTATTCAACATTCACCACTTTAGATCTATCAATAGATTTGCTCAATGAAAAATCAACATGTAAAAATGAATACAAATAATTCGTCGTGGTAATAATTCATCCGGACTGTATTCATCGTTCATGCAGAGGAAAGACAATCTAACACACTCTCAGCTCCTAAGTACCTCCTAACGATGTTCGGCTCTAATGACATATATTACTCCGGCACTAAACTGATTGAAGCAAATACGAACGTACTTGATCCGTCATAGACGATACTTTAAAGGTATAATTTTGCTGATTAAACCATTCGGATAAGATGATAAGTATCGAGTGATGGTGGGCCTGTAAAATGAATATAGAACCTCCCTCAAGCTGTTCTAACTACATCGGTAAAAGTGTAATGAATTCTGTAGATGTTTCGGCGATTACTTCTAATACAAAGTAGCCTGTCATTTTCAGAATCGAATCAATATTGTGCATGCGTGTTTATTTATGTTTAAACGATGTAGGGTGTGTACTTTCATAAATGTGTGTATATGTGAGTGTGTATGTAGTTATGTGTTATGTGTGTACATGAAAGGTATATGGAAAAAGTGGCGGCGGTCTACTCAACAGTAATGACGAAAATATTGTTAACTTCATCTGTTTTGTTAATTATATCTGTTTCATATTGTGTAATATGACCTTGTTTTAAAACTTTAGC
The DNA here is from genome assembly GCA_034231615.1 of Meghimatium bilineatum. Classification (NCBI taxonomy): domain Eukaryota; kingdom Metazoa; phylum Mollusca; class Gastropoda; order Stylommatophora; family Philomycidae; genus Meghimatium; species Meghimatium bilineatum. The sequence goes on from CM067299.1 coordinate 106,242,788, forward strand.
TGTTTTGGTAATTCCTTAGAACTGTTTATGGGCATGCGCGCTTCAGAAGGCACAGCTAAAAGACAAATATATTACTTCATGACAAATGGGCAATATAGGCGTCCATTCATGAATGTGAACATCAGAAGAGGGCTGATATATAGACAGTAACCTCCACCTGGTGTCAACATAAAATAAGTTGAAACTGACAAAAACTTGGCAGAGAAAACACAGTTGTCGACTTCCTCATTTGTTGCATTTTCTGCGATTGCTCTGAATTCTAATAATCAGAATGATTTAGCCTGATAGATACATTGAATTACAGCGTACTTTTCGTCGTCTAAAATATTAACAATATATATATATATATATATATATATATATATATATTATATATATATATATATTATATATATATATATATATTATATATATATATATATATATATATATATATATATATATATATATATATATTATGTTGTTAATGTGTTCTTGATAAAGACCATTTTTTAGAAACATAGATTTTTGTGTGTTGTCGTGTGTGTACCCAGTAATTAGCAAAACGTCATCATTATGTGTTCTAGTTTGGTATATTGGATTTCAGTTTTGCTGCGGTTTTTACGTTTTACCGTTGTCTCAGTTGACCCATATGGGCCCGACGCATCTAAATTCACCATGACAGCTTGCGCTATTTTTGTTCTACCTTGGAATTTTTGTAAACAAATTCACGTACGTATTTCCTCAATTGTTTCTAGCAACATGCTTGACAGGTAACAGTGTTACTGTTCTTTTCTCCTATTCAACCATGTCATACCTCACACTTTTCATCTCTCACTCAACCATGTCATACCTCACATTTTTCTTCTTCCATTCAATCATGTAGTACCTCACACTCCCCTCCATCCATTTGTCTCTCAAACTCGCCTATCTTTCATACACCAGTTTATAAGCTCGGTATCTAAACTACGTATTCGCTTACTTCGTACCTTCTCAAACTCCCGCTGTTTACAGGATGAACTCCAGAGTATGATAAACATTGTATCGGTGCTTAAAATACTCACGTGGAGAGATACTTTGTGGAGATATCCCAATGTATAAGTGCTATTTGATACTTTGTGAAAATATTGCTCTGTACAAGTGCTATTTGATACTTTGTGAAGGTATTGATATGTACAAGTGCTATTTGATACTTTGTGAAGGTATTGATCTGTGCAAGTGATATTTGATACTTTGTGAAGGTATCTCAACGAGGAGGTGATTAGCTTTTCTTTTTAGGTAACCGCTTCTTCCCTCTTTTGTGAATACCAAGTAATACATACAGCCTGGTGGGTACATATGTTGGCAGATTTGGAATGCAATGTTGAGAAACTGGCGCATGAATGATAAAAGTTGACCACCCTTGAATTTTGTATCAACAATTAATACAGACATGATAACCAGGCAAACTGAGACAAAACATATACAGCCAGATTGTTCTATCAGCGATAGTGGCAAATAGTAATGTATAATTATTGCAGCCCGACAGTACGAAAACTGACACCAACAAACAGTGGTATAGAACCATAGTAACCATAGTGTTCTATCAGCGAGAGTGACAGACAATATTACAGAATAATTGCAGCTACAATATTATATAACCTGAACCAGCAGATATTATTGTAGAATCACTTGAGTTAGAGTATGAAATAGTACTGTACAGGCAATCATATGAAGCCATTACTTGCTGTTTTACGATTAAGAAACGAGCGATACTAACTAACTTCTCCGATAAGTTTCCTATGCTCTGAAATCTACACATGCAGGAAGGTCACGTCAATACATCCATTCTCAAGAAGCACGTCATCAAGGTTGTCCCACAACTACACTTCTAGTTCTGTCTCTTAGGGCCAGGTTTTAGTACTAACTCGTCAGAGAGTGGGTATGTCTGCAGAAAGTGTTCTAGTGGCAGAAAGTGGGTATGTCTGCAGAAAGTGTTCTAGTGGCAGAGAGTGGACATCTCTGCAGAATGTGTTCTGGTGTCGTGGAAACTATTTCACATCGACATTTGTCTTACAAACAACCTTTATTTATGACATAACTAACTTTACTTTAAACTCCAGATATGTTTTCCGATGACAATCCTGTATTAAAATGCAGAATTATTATTAAATAAAAATAAAATTCTGAGTAAACAACTTAATTTATTTTAAACGTCTATTCGCATACATAATACATTCTTGTCATTCATTACAGTATGAATAGGTAATTTTGAAACGTCCACTGAAACTTTAATATACATGCATTTGCATAAATCAATATAAATATATGTCTGGAGCAGTCTAGAGAATTAGGCAACAATGTCTAGTCATTCTATGTATCAATTTAAGTCATTAACTGTTAAACGGTATAGACGAAAAATAGTGAATCTTTAGAGACAGCGAGTTATAGAAGAACTAGATTCGTTCGGATCCCGTCGGGACCAGTGGTCTCGTCAGGACGAAATTTATTGTGTTGATTACCCTAATATGCCTCACATTACCAATGTGCTTGCCAACCTTGCTCACCGCATGGGAACAAAAGCGAGTATGACATCATACAGTCCATAACCAATTTATCGAATACAGTCTATAACCAATATTTTATGAATTAATAAATGCGAATGTCGTGATGAAATGGTGGTTCGCCATCTTCGTTAACGAAAACCTTTGATGTTGATTCATTATAGCGACGTTGATCAGATTGACTATCGGGCTTCACAATAACATTTGTATACACCAGCGACGTCTGTTGTGAGTAGTGCAGAGGAAAATTCCGTCTCAACACCAATCGTTTTGATTGGATCTCACACGGAATTTCGCGACATAAATGCGCTATTTATAAAACGTTCCAGATATATAGAATGACAGAACACGGCTATTATACTATACATTTTTATTTATATTATAGCATTATTTATATTTTTATATTGAAAGATGTTACATTGTATAAAATACATTGAAAACTATATTCTTTGTAAAATGTGTATTGATGTTAAGTAATCTTCCTTGCTGTGGATTTGGTGCAATATGTAATTTTGACCTGATTATAATTTCGAAAGTGAAAAAGAGCAACATATATTTTCCCATGAGAGAAAACAGGTGAATCCAAATTAATGCCCACATGATCAAATATTTGGCTATGACTTGTAACTTGTTGATTGTAATTGCATATGCTGGAGTAACTGGAATTTGATATCGACAAAGAACAAATGACAAAGTAGTTTCAGACGGAGATATAGAAACTCGGAATCATTACCAAATCACCACGATTGCAATCTGTAATAAGTTTAGACTTAATAAAATGTTTTGACAAGTCCTTTACGATCAAACTGGTGCCATTGCATAATCCTTTAGTTGCATTGAGATTTCTCAAAATTATGATAATAACGCCTTTTTCAAAAGCCATGCATGTTGAAACATACCAAAATGTGTTTGTTCATACAAAAATTCAACTGGGAAATTGAGAGTATCGTTCGGATCTTCACTAACAACTGAATCTGCGATATAGTAAATCACAGGCTCTCGGTGAATTTGGTCAACGATTTCACGATTTATATCTAGTATTTTATTCGATTGGTTTATTCGAAGAATTTTACGCATTCCGTGGACAGCGAAGATTACTAATGAAGAATGTCTTAGAAGGATGGATGTGAAAAGATGCAGTATTGATAATATAAGAGATTTATGGGGCACGTAATGAGAAGATGAGGCATTGAGAATATAGTGACAACATGAAAGATAGAAGGGAAAAGATCAAGGGAAGACCCAGAGAAATGATATTGGACAGTTTGACTAAATGACTTCGATTGCGCGACACCAACAGAGATGATGACATATATGAGAGATCGATGTACATGGAGAAATATGATCGCCAACACCATTCGGCACTGCACGTGATGATGATTGAAATCTAGTAGTTGCGCATTTGTTGATCTAACAATCACTCCTTTAGAAAGTTCCTCACTTAACATATTTTGTATATCTCTGGAAATAGAGCTGATTAAATTGTGTCTTAAAGATCCACTCTCCAGGAATCTCAATATTATCTTCTTCATAAATACCAACTATTCTAGGTATTTTTCCAGATCCAACTTTCAGTAGTCAATCATTGTAGTCGTTCTGTCTTTCGCTACACATATTCACACAAAGTGATAGTTGAGTGAACTAGATTTAATGCAGCACTGATGATATCCGTCCGCGTCATGTGAGAAAAAAAAGCTACAAAGACACATAGACAGATTACATCAAACACGCCAAACTTTTTAATTGAAAATAAATATAGAAAAGACCAAAGTAATGAAGATATGAAGAACAGAAAGAAGCACCCATATATATATATATTTATATATTGAAAACAACAGACTTATACTGACGACAGAATATACATACTTAGGTATTAATATAGCAAGAGACTGCAAAAGCAGCATAGAAATAATACACAATAGATGTAGTAAAACATACCAAACCCTAGGGCAAATGACACCAATCTTCAGAAATAAAATCGTAAACTTGTGACAGCTGAAATGGCATGCTTACGAAGAATCCGAGGAATATCATTTAGCGACAGATTGAGAAATGATGACATTAGACAGAGAATCGGCACCATCAGAATCTTGGAATGCAAGGGAGGGAGAGGAGGTAGAGTGAGAGACGGGGAGGAAACATAGAAGAAAGACAGAAAAGGGAGAACACGTAGAGATAGGAGAGGGAAGAGTGATGAGAGGCAGATGAAGAATTTAGAGGGGGAGAGAGAGAAGGACTTAGAGTTTATGAGAAAGGTATGTGGTATAAAGAGTACATACATTAAGATGACCAGCAGAAACATAAGAGAAGCTACGTATTTTAATTACCGTCGAAGACGGATCTTTCGGACCACTGGCGTAATTAAATTACCGACACAACCTATTTAAATTTGACCATTGTCCTGCTACAAGAGAGACCAGTGGGAGTTTGAGAATCAACGGTAAAGAAGACTTAGAAAGGGTCGATAAAGGGTCTTAGAAACAGTTTTACAAAAAAATAAATTACGTTCGGAATTACGTGGTCTGATTAAGACGTGAAAAGTAATGGAGGGAACAGCTAAGACCTAAGAATATAATAGTTGAAAAGTAATGGAGGGAACAGCTAAGACCTGAGAATATAACAGTTGAAAAGTAATGGAGGGAACAGCTAAGACCTGAGAATATAACAGTTGAAAAGTAATGGAGGGAACAGCTAAGACCTGAGAATATAACAGTTGAAAAGTAATGGAGGGAACAGCTAAGACCTGAGAATATAACAGTTGAAAAGTAATGGAGGGGAACAGCTAAGACCTGAGAATATAATAGTTGAAAAGACAACAAAAGAAGTTGTTTCTGAGTACAGACAAAATAAAACAAGTATATATACTAACACAAAACAAGACTATCATGAAAATGTATCGGACCCTTGTTTCTTTCAGACGATCTATGAAAGGACAACATTACTTGGAGATCTCTTATGAAAGGTCTTCATATCCTCTCTTTGTTAATGGACGGCCAGACAGCATATGACAATATAAATGGTCTCACGTGAAGTTAATGGTACCGCACTTGACGATATTGCGGCTTTCACAAAATCTTTATTAAGGACTTTTTTCAATTTACAAGACCTATAAATCTCCACAGAAGAAGAACACAGTAATAGAAATATGTGACATTGTTTGAATTTGAGGCTCGATCTGTAAAATCAATGTGAGAACTGGATTTATGTTAGATTTTGAAACGTTTGTGAAAGATTCAGTTTGCAACTTGTGAGTGTGAAAGTGATGTGTCGTGTCAATTACCCTGCCTAAAAATGATGTCCCCCGCCAATTTATGTTTCTGCGTATCAAATACATGTTGAATATACATATATACATATGTGTGTGAGTGTGTGTTTGTTTGTTTGTGCGTATCATATAAATAATTAATATATATATATATATATGTGTGTGTGTGTGTGTGTGCGTGCATGCGTGTTTGTGCGTGTGCGTGCGTGTGTGTTAACTTCTGTATTGTTTTCTGAGAATTATACATTTTGGTAACGTCATTGAAAATAAATTCTTTACTATTTGACTATACAATATCGTTGGTAAAGTCCCCATCACGGCCAGCGCCTTGAACTGATGATGGGGTTTAGTTAAGCTATCAGGGGCTGGAAACTAACACTGGTCGGACAGTCCCACTCGAGCAGGACAAGTAAGCACGGGGCTGAAAACGGAAGTAACCAGCCAAAAGGCGCACAATTAATCAGGATGCCCCGTACAAAACACAATTACTGAACGAAAGAAGTTTGTGAAGTGATGGTACACTTAAAACTTCACCATAGATGATTCATTGAGTTTTGAGACTAGTACTGAATCAATGCATCACAAAATGTGCATCTATGTAGGATCCATAGTTATGCTGAATACACGAGGCAACGATGTGATATTAAACTCTCTTGGACCGTAATGTCAATGGTGATTACTTTGATATCGATCAGAGACAGTCGACAGACATCTGTGAGAAAGGATTAGATGTATGTATAAACTACGAATGACTTTCCTCATCTACTGAAAAAATCGAATTACCTAAAGCACAGTTTAGTTTAAAAAAAATTCATTTATAATAAAGAACATCACTATTTAAACAACCTATAAACCTACATATCGACCAACCTAACAATCAACCTAGAAAACACCATATAAACAAATCTACCATCCTACCTACTAACCAAACAATATATAATCTATCATTTATCCTAACACCCTGTCTACCAACAAACTAATCTAGCAACAAATGTATAAACTTACCAAGCAACCTACTAGCTAAAATAACTACCAACATATCAACCTACCAACCAACTTACCAAACTACCAACCATCATAACTACTAACGTAGCAACATACCAACAAATCTATACACCTACATGCCGTTAGCCAAAACCACGCTACCAGCCATTCTAATGACATACCAATCAGCCAATCTACCAACCTACCAAACAACATAACTATTAACATATCAACATACCAACGCACCAACACATCTAATAAACAAACAACCTCTTCCTATCTACCAACCAACCATTCAGATGTTAACCAATCTCCAAACAGCATACAAACCAACCAAACTTCCAACAAATCCACCAACCACCAATCTTTCCACGCAACAACCAGCCTTCCTTGCAACCTAGTAACCAAGTTACCAATACATCTATCTATTAACAACCTACCAACCACTACAAATAAATATATCTACCAACCTACCTACCTACATTCCAACCAATACACATACAAACCAGCCAGCCAACAAATCTTCCAATCTACTTACGAACCAACTCACCGACCAACGTACGAACAAATCAATCTGCTACCAACCACCATATAAACCAACATGTCAACCAATAAACCTACTAATCACATATCAAACCAAAATGCAAACTTTTTGAATTATTCATTCATTCATTCATTTTCCCTTTGCGCTGAAGTTAGCGCATAGGGCAGAGGTCAGATCTCTCCAATTCTATCTGTTCAAAGCTATTCTGTGCAGTTCTTGAATAGTATGAATATTGATTGTTTTACTTTCTCTAAGTATTGTTCTTATATATTCTTATATTGTTCTAAGTATTTGAATTATAGCTAGTTTACTAAATATCTAACACCTATTTAACTAGCGAACTTATTATCTGACCATATATTTTACTGGCTAGCTTATTAACTACATAACCAACTATTTAACTAGCTAGCGTACTAACTATATGCAAATCGTCACATGTTAAATGAAGTGTCTGAGGAAAGCTGCAATGGTTATCTAACTAGATAAAATAAAAAATGAAGAAATTAGGAAAAGAGTTGGTATAACATCATGTATCGAACATATTGAGAGACAGCAAGTAAAATGGTTCGGTCACCTTATGAGAATGAAGCCAAACCAAATACCAATAAGAGCATATAATACAAGAATATCCGGGCAAAAATCCAAAGGTAGACCAAGAAAACCTTGAACAAACATGGACTAAATGCAACCTCGGCGACACATCTGGCCTTGAAACGACAGCTTAAGATACCACCCCTACGCTTAACGGCATGTGTGAATGCGATCAACAATCATTCACCTGGGTATAGACAATAGACAATAGACTAACTATATAGCTAACCATTTCACTAGCTAGCTTACAAGTTAATCAACTATTTCACTAGCTAGCTTACAAGTTAATCAACTATTTCACTAGCTAGCTTACTAACTATCTAACCACATATTTAACTAGCTAGTTTACTATCTAAAATACTATTCAACTAGGTAGTTTACTAAATCAACTATATAATTAGCTAGCTTATTAAATTAGTTGGCCAACAATTTAACTAGCTAGCTTACTTTATTATCAACTATTACACTAATTAGCTTACTAATTTATCAACTATTTCACTAGTTAGTTTACTAGCTAGCTAACCAAAAATGTAACTAGCTAGATTACTAATTAATCAACTATTACACTAGCTAGTTTACTAGTTAACGAACTATTTAATTAGCTAATTAACTAACTATCAAACCAACTATTTCACAAGCTAGCTTGCTAGTTAATCAACCATTTAACCAGGTAGCTTACTATCTATCTAGCGTACTAATGTATCCACTATTTAACTAGATAGCTTACTAGTTAAGCAACTATTTAACGAGTTATCTTACTACTTAATCAATTATTTTTTTTATTAGCTAGATTACTAACTGAATAGCTAGCCAGCGAAAAAATTAACTAGCTAGATTACTAACTATCCAACCAACTATTTAAGTAGCTAACTTATTATCGAAACAATTCTTTAACTAGCTAGCTTACTGTCTAACCCTCAATTTAACTAGCTAGCATACTAACTATCTAACGAACTATTTAACTAGCAAGCATACTAGCTAATCAATTATTTACCTAGCTAGCGTAATAGTTAATCAACTACTTAACTAGCTAGCTTACTGACTATCTAACCAACTATAGCTAGCTTACTAACTATCTAACGAACTATTTAACTAGCTAGCTTACTAGTTAATCAACTACTTTCTAGCTAGCTTACAATCTAACCATCTATTTAACTGGCTGGCTTACTCGTTAATCAACTGCTTAACTAGCTAGCATACTGACTATCTAACCAACTATGTAACTAGCTAATATACTAGTTAACCAACTAATTAACTAGCTAGCTTACTAAATATCTAACCAATTATTTCACCTGCTAGCTTACTAATTATTGAACTATTTCACTAGCTAACTTATTAACTAGTTAGCCAACAATTTAACTAGATAGCTTACTAGTTAACCAACTATTTATTTAATCAAATTAATTAATTAAAGACGGATAAAAAGTTTTGGAGGACTGCTTCCATTGTACTCCGATTTTCCTATATCTGATATATCGCTCTTAGCACAGCAGCACGCCACCTATTTAGTTACCAACTATTTAATTAACAATCAAATTAATTAATTAAAGACGGATAAAAAGTTGTGGAGGATTGCTTGCATTGTACTCCGATTTCCCTATATCTGATATATCGCTCTTAACACAGCAGCACGCCACCTGCCGACATTAAAAACCATAAAATATAACAATCATAACTTTCTAACATGAAATAATTTCGGACATTAAATGTCATACAACTAGTTGTTATGTTTGTAAATCTCTGATATAATCAAATTGTATTACCATCAGTTGTTGAAAAAAGAGAACCTCACAATTAGAGGTATATTTTAATTACCAAAATCCAAAGCTTTTAGGAGCGAAACTTGGAAGCTATGTGGCGCCCAGGTCAAGAGCCCCATAGAGGCCCCACAATCATAATGAATTGTGTCTGTATACAAAAAAATTGTCGACTGAGCCAGAGCTAAAGTACTTAGTTTCTGAGCAGATAAATCGAAAGAATAACCTCAGGGAATAACCGAGATACACTAATAAATAAGAGATAACCGTTTCGCATTGAACCCATCACATTGTGAAAACAATGAAAATTGCTTAACAACAAAGTTCTTGCAGTAAACAAACTAATAAAACAAATCAACAAACCGGCCACTCAAGGAACCATCCAGTTAGTCAACCTACCAGCTAACACAAGAACGAGCCAACCAAACCAACTAGGCAACCAATCAACCAAAGCCACCGAATTAGCCAGCCAGCCAACTAATCAAATAATGGACACCTAACTAACAACCAACCATCAAACCAGCCAAATAACTAACCAGCTAGCCAACTAACCAACCACCCAGCTAGCCAACCAACTATAATAGAACAAATACTATAAGCACTACAAACGCATACATTTATTCAGTATAACAATTATTAATTATACTACTGCGATTTTCTTGCAGTAGCTTCTTGTTTCTCCAAGTTATCTCTATAATGCTAATATTCCAAAATTGTATTAGCTGTGTAAAGTCAATGTCACTTCAGAAAATAAAACAAGAGTTAGCCTCCTCGACCGAGGTAGATTATGGATAGCGAAGGCGTAAGTTGCTATTCCGAGCACGCGAATTACAGGAATTGGAAAAAATCAGCAGATGAGTGGTTGTAGAAAAAAGAGAATTAAAACGTCTTGTCAGGATACAACTGGGTAGACAGTGGATTGAATGCACTTGCATTATGTCGGAGGTGACATATAGGAAGGGATATAGCAGTGTTTAAAATCCCATGACGGAATCATAGACACAAATGGCACATTAATAGAGGGGAGAAAAACATGTGGATTTTGTAATGTAAGGGAAAGTGTTTTACAAAAATGTTGACCACTGTTCACTCACACGCTGTTTGAGAATGGAGGGAGGTAGCGCATAGGGCGGAGGTCAGATCTCTCTAGTTCTTTCTGTTCAAAGCTATTCTGTGACGTTCTTAAATGTCACATAAATAATTGGAATGAACTGACTTCTGCTACACAAATCGGTCTGGACTTTACAATGCTAGTTGATTAATCCAATGAACGACGGAATGACACAGACTTGATTAGAGAAACACCCTCTATCAACGGACGTCATTACCTGAATTCCGTGATATGTTTGGCATATAATAAATATTACATGTATTGATATGCTGTTATATGTTTATAATATATGTATATATCCAACCACACACACGCACATATATAAACACACACACACATCACACACTCATCATCATTATGTACCATGCCGGGTGCCGTAGGCGATCATTAATCGCCTCAACATTCTATCTGCACTACTTTGCATCAATTCTACTGATGAATGTCTGTCATGCACATATGCCCAACTATCCAATCTCTCTTTGACGTCATATATCTCTGATTGCCTTCAAATACCTCGTATCCAGTATATGAAGCGATGGTAAATGCAAAGCAGAACTGAGTACGGCTGGAGATGGCTTTAGAGTCCTTGTCAAGGCTAACTGCGATTTGGAAAAACAACATCAGTGTTAGAGTGAAAATCAAACTGTATAAGTTGCTGGTGCTTTCTGTTGTGTTGTATGGTTGTGAGAGTTGGACACTCACTGCGGACATGGAGAGAAGATTACAGGCTTTCGAGTACAAATGCGAATTCTACAGACGAATTTTACGACTTTCCTATAGGGAACATAACACCAATTTGTACGTAAGAAGTAGAGATGTGTGCAGGTGTTCAGGAGCCATTGCTTTCAATAGTGAAACGACGAAAACTAGCATGGTTCGGACATGTATGCAGGCACGATTCCTTGTCAAAAACAATACTGCAGGGAACTGTCGAGGTGGAAGACGCAGAGGAGGACAAATAAAGGCATGGACAGACAACATCAAGGAATCTACAGGGCAAGATATTTTCCCACTCATCCGCATGGCTGAGGATATAATTCGCTGGAGGACTATGTGTGCTGTGCTGATTCATCCAACGTGGTACCCCTACGACCCTGAAGAGTTACGTTTTATTGATATTGATCTCTGATTACCTACATTGTGTCTGTTGCTATATTGTATTACAGACTTCGCCAACAACTAACGTGACTAATAAATATAAACTATTTTATATTCGATAAGTAACTTCCTTTTGGTATCAATATCTCTCAATACATCTTCATTGTTTTTTTCTAGCTGAAAAACTACACCCTCAAAGTTTCTAGTTTCCTACGTGTTTGTTTATTTATTATCCATGATTCGCTTCCACTAGACAGAAGTGGCTCTATGTAGCATCGAATTAACATATAAACTGCAACAGAAAATGAATTAGAAAGTGTATATGGCTTACATCAATGTACTCAGGTTTCTCCATATGTGTTGTGACCGATCAAAGAGAAGACCCGCCCTACGGAAAGTCCTACTTACTTACAACTCTCAATTTTAAACGAAATTACAAACTTATTCAAGTTAGGTCTGGAGTATGCAGTCCTCTACGGTCTTACAGCACCAAACATAATTCGTTTTTCTATGCAATATTCATCTTCGCTTGCGAATGAGGAAACACAATATAATGTATTCTTATATAGAGCTTAACAATGTTCCATTTAGGAAGCTAACATAAGTCGATTCTAATGTTCCTAATAGTATACCTAATGGTCTGCCCGTTTTAGATCAAACACACGAGCTACCCAAACGTGAAAAACAACAATACTACCGTTTCATATAATTCAATCTAATTTATATGATTGTGTTAAAGAATGTCGTGTTATCTGGTAGCGTAGTGGTTTGTGCATTGACATTCCAGTTATGTGATCAATAGTAGAATGTGTATCGACCTCACTGCCATGCAGTATATTTTCAGTATTAAAGAAATATGCACCAAAACAAACCATGGAAAACAATGGTGGTATAAGAGTTGATGGCGCTCATGCTTTGTACCGTGTCGTAGACCTCAAAATGATTCTTGATTTGGAACCAGCATTATTGCACAACGGATTTTTTCTATTAATGTCCGTCTTGTCACATTCCGTTAGACATCTACACGTATATAATTTCAGTATCCCGGTCAGTTGTTGGTACTTCTTATCTTTCCAGTAAGGACGCACTCTCTCCCATCTTTCCTGGCCACTACAATTTCTTATTTTCTTCGTTCTTTTAGCTTTATACCCCTTTATGCATTGCAACATCAAGGGTAGAAGGGTGCTCTGGAGATGGCATGTTTGTGTTTCATATATGTTCACTTGAATGTTTTATTCTGAGAACTCTCCATGTTTACTACGATGGTTTTTTTTTCTACATTCCCATTTCTATCATTTTTAATATGTTCATTGTCTTTTTATGCATCCTCTTCACCGCATCATTGTGTAGTGTTGAAGGGAGTTGCGAATTACTGTCGCCAGGTTTTGTACAAGGTGTTTTTAATTTACCCTCCGAAATAAAAACAAACACAGAATTACTGTGTCCTTACCTGTGTCCACAGGTGTGTGGCCAACATTCTAACCTATCGGCCATGTATCTTTTATCGGCCATGTAACAGTTCTCTCATTATAACCGGAATCGTCATGAAAGAATATATGGCTTTAACTTGGTCTTACATTTTGAAGGGATTTCTGTTCAAATCGTATACCTATTACCGTTCTGGACTTTTCAATTTTTTCGGACCTTGATGCTTCGAGTTGACCTTCTCGGTATGCGGTGTGCTGCTATTTTGAGGAACGGAATGCGTATAGATAAACAATACAATTAAACATCCTTTGTGGGTCGGATCGGAGGATTGTCTTTTTCCCCCTGTTGTATGGTAGTCCACAATAGTAAAATAAATCCGTTTGAGCTTCTTTCGTTACTGCATGTTTTCTTCTGAAGTAGTGCAGGGATGATTTATATGGGTTGTGGAAATAAAGGCCACTGTCTCATAGTAGACATGTATAAGAAGTATTTTGGTTGTACCTCCGAAAAAAAACCTGTTCCAAGCGTTCAGACCGGGACCACAATTTGGAGTCTGTGCTCTGGGACAGTTAGTAGTTTTAGATCAGCCTGGCGGGCTTGAAAACTACGTGTGGAGAAGGGCCGTATGTTGCGCACCAACGATCTAGACTGAGCTTTTGAGCCGTTTTTAACCTGTAAGTTTCTTTTGTGTATGGGGGGAGGAGTATTTGGGGGGAGGGAAAACGTTTGAAATCCAGGTGTTGCCACGATAATTATGTATTTTCTTGTTAGGTCTACTCTTATCTCGTTGCTTCCCCATCGATGCCTACATGTTTTCACAGCAAATACATGTCTTGTCTTATTTGTGTGATAGTATCGTATATGTTAACCTATGTTTTGTTATTTCCAGTTTTCATTTAGACAACCTCTGCTCAATATTTGAAATGTATATTTTTTTTTCATTTCGATGCGAGTTGATTCGATATTTTTTCACTGTAAACTATCTTTATTTTTGGTGATGTTAGCAAACGAATTCATATATTTTCGATCATTAACTGACAAGAATAAATGGTCTAATATTTTAGGAATACTTGAAAAAAAGATCATTTCTTTTGCCTGGTTTGTGAGATTACATTTTCACCAAGTCATTGCGAATAAGTCACACTGTGCACCGTTGATGGTCGTTTCTGAAATTTCTCATTGCGTTCCAGTGTGTGTGTGTATATATATATTTATATATTTATATATATATGTTCAAATAGAGATATTTGGAGATTATGCATTCATATTATACTTTCCATTGCAGATACATTTATTCTGATGTATCATACAATTTTTCTGGCAGTTACTTTTCTTTCTCGATTATGTGAATCTAGTATAACTGAAGCATGAAATGTTTGAACAATCACCAGTTTGTAAGCTTAAGAAAGAGTGCTCTAGATGCACATGGCATAGATTACGAAGACCAAAGCTGAGCATTAGCAGACGCAAAGTATCGAGAATTGACATAGAAAATAGCCAAAGAAAAGCATGACTAAATATGAAAGGGATATCCAAAACATATAAAACACTGATAGTTATTTAATTAGTTATTTAGTTAGTCAATTATCGTAGTTATTTAGTTAGTTAGTTAATTAGATATTTAGCTTGTTAATTTAGCTATTTAGTTTGTGATTTAATTAGTTATTTAGTTAGTTAATTTAGTTATTATTTAGTTAATTAGTCATTTAGGTAGTTTGTTAATTTAGTAATTTAGTTAATCTAGTTATTTTGTTTATTCGTTTTAGTTACTTAATTTATTTAATTAATTAATTAGTTATTTAGTGTTTAGTGTTAGTGTTTCGTTTATCACTGAAAGCTCCACTCTCATCTTTAATAGTATTCCCTACACGCATATTTGTGGAAATGCAAGCAGTGTGCTCATGTCTAAAAACAGAATCAGCAGTGTAAAATGTTCATACTACCTTCCGTGTAACGTCATATATAGCTGCAGGAAGAAATTATTGATGGAATGTGTTGATGATTAGTAACCGACAACGATCTCAAAATCGTTTTATAATTGGCTGTTTCTTCTTCATCGTTCATTCTCAAACTCCTGCTGGCTCTCCCTTGTAGCAAGACCATTGTCCTACTAGATTTCTAGCAGGATGTAGTCCAGAGAATGGAAATGCGTTGTGTCGTCGTTTTATTTGCGCCAATGGCCCGACACATCCGTCTTCGGCGGAGTTGGCTGTTTAATTCCCGAAAGGTACTATTGATCAAGCTGATAGTTAGTCGTCAGAACATCATTCTGGCACTGCAAACACATCCATAATTGCCTCGATATCATTTTAGTACGTCCTTTGGCGTGTTGTAACTGATTATTCCAATTGTGTGCTGGATAACTTTTCTTTTGATTCAATTATATCGTTCGTTTCTCAGAACACCTAAGTTCACTCCCACGTCTTGCTTTCTAGCTATATACACGAACGAACACATACACTTCATCTTTGAACTAAGCCAACTCTTAATTGCATTCAAATATCACCGCGATCCATTGAACTACCACTGAAAATATGGCCAAGCTGGCAAATGTGTCTGATCATTCATTACCCCTAATAGTCACGTGTCCAGGTACACAATTACGAAAAGCTCATGATACTTATACATGAGATCGAATTATTACTTCATAGCTATCAATCAGTAAGTGATGGAAGGAAATTTCGTGCATAAATCGATCATATTTGTATTTGTTTGATATCGCACGTAACGAATATCCATACATTTTCAGATCATATGCGTGCTTTTGAAGCTTAAAATATTTATCTATCATTGCTATTTATTCTTATGTAATGATAAAATTTTAACTTAGATATCATTATTTGAACATTTTTTGCTTAGTGTTTAGTTGATTTATCACTACGCAGTTCAATAAGAGGACATGTTATCAATATTTTTGGAAAATTTTGAAACAAAGTTTCTTCCTTACGATTCTGCTGTTTAAAATACGACTTGCTGTTTGCCCTTATCATCTGCATGTATAAGATAACCCCATGCAGACTTGACAAGTTTCATGATCAAAATGAAACTATTTGTGTTATTTTTGAGTAACTCTGGTTTATATAGAACTACTGGTTGTCTCATACTGCATTAACTTGATATGCTGAGATATGCTGAGCGTGTTGATTCCTCGCATCAGTGCCGACACGAAAAACAATCCATTACATAATGACATCGAAATGATGAAAGGAAACAGATGAAAATGGGAAGGGAGATATGTGGAACATAGCTTTTGCAAGTCAGAGGAAGGCTATACAACGGTTGTATCCATTAGGGATCATACAGAATGATGAAGGGGTTGAAATGTCATACAGGGGTGAAATGTCATACAGGGGTGAAATATCATACAGGGATGAACTGTCATACGGGGACGAAATGTCATACAGGGGTGAAAAAGTCATACTGGGGTGAAATGTCATACAGGGGTGAAATGTCATAGAGGGGTGAAATGTCATACAGGGATGTAATGTCATACAGGGGTGAAAAGTCATACGTGGATGAAATGTCATACACGGATGTAATGTCATACAGGGGTGAATTTTCATACAGGATGAAATGTCATACATGGGTGAAATGTCATACAGGGGTGACATGTCATACAGGGATGAAATGTCATACAGGGGTGAAAAGTAATAATGGGGTGAAATGTCACACAGGGGTGAAATGTCATAGAGGGGTGAAATTTCATACAGGGATGTAATGTCATACAGGTGTGAAAAGTCATACATGGATGAAATGTCATACAGGGATGTAATGTCATACAGGGGTGGAATTTTCATACAGGGGTGAAATGTCATACAGGGGTGAAATGTCATACAGGGGTGAAATGTCACACAAGGGTGAAATGTCATACAGGGGTGAAAAGTATGCATATACAGTTTACAACTTTCATTTACGTGATTATCATGCTTTCCAGTAAACTTGACAATGACATTCCAGTTTATATGCATTTAGAAGTCCAGGATCTGATCAGTGAGACTTACTCACATAGCGATATCATTATACAAACTGATGGATATACACCAGTTATGTCTTTTGGCTATTTGTTCCTTATCCATGTCTGATCCATAGATTAGTGTATCGTATCAATTTTCATTTTTAGTCTTTGTTAACTTGGAATATTTGAGATGCATATACAACCAATCCACGAGATAGGTAAAGATGACATCTCGGCAAAATATGAACAAGTTAAGTTCTATAGTAATACAGATAAATAATGTTGTCAGGGTTACGAAAATAACCTACACAGGAGTTATTACAACAACTAGTTATATATATATATATATATATATATATATATATATATATATATATATATATATGGAACATTAGGAGACGAGAACGTATCTTTGTATGAGGTATTAGGAATGTGATTATCACCTTCGCTTACCGGATTTATATACATCAATGTGTATCAAGCAACCGAAGATGCCATATATCGAAAACTGACTCTCATCGAATGCTGCGATCCTAAAAGGAAAATCAGAGACGAACAAAGAAATCAATATAATGTATCATTCTTGAACAGGAAAGACTCGGAGACAATGCCGTAGATAGGGGGGATTATGGTGTTCAAACTGGTCGACCAGTCTTTGGGGAACAGGCGTTCTGAATCCAGCGTGTATACCACACGTTAAAAGTCCTTCGAGGACTAGCGATCATGAATCCCCTTTTACATTTTAAATTGTATTGTAGAAACCGAAACAAATATTGTTACTGCCCACTATTATGTGGAGAAAAGAAAGTAAGCTGTGCCTGCAATAAAAAAAGATTTATTACCAAAATATAAATACATATTGATTTTCTGTGATTGTGCTCGTAGACTCAGTATTACATTTAGACGGTGTTCTCGGTCTGAATAGGTTGAGAACTCCTACACTTGAGTATCACAGTCATATAATCCACGTGTATTAAAAGGAGACGGCATGTACAGAGACTCGTGATATACAGCTGAAGTCTGTATATAAAATATGCGCTTTCTAAAACACACATTTCTGCAAAGAATTGCACACTATATTCTGCTTAACGCAATAAAAACAGTAAAATATAGAAAGCCTGAAGGAGATGTAAACATAAAAGACATAATAAAAACTCTAACTGAATTTGGTGTGGAAACTATCACAAAACTCTACAATGACACATTTGGAATAGGCCTATAATCATCAGTATTTATATCATTATATAATAAACTCATGTATCTGGATTGTACAGAATACAGAAACAATAAGTTTGATGAATCACGTAACCAAAATACTACTCACGATAATTACATGAACGAATTAACATCATAAACATTAAAGTAGGTGAAGAACAATTTGGTTTTAGGACAAATTAGGATCCAGAGAATCTATACTGTATGCGACTATTGATAGGTAAAAACGTAGAAGTCGAAGTAACATCTATCTTTGCTTCATAGACTACAGCAAGGCCTCCGAGAGTCCAACATTTTAAAGATAATTTACATGTTCAAGAAATAAGCATAATCATAAGACTGATAGAAATATATATGTTGGGAAGAAACTGAATCAATAAGGTGTGAAAACAGCTACTCACCATACATAGAAATAAGAAGAGGGGGCAATGATGCATTTTATCAGCAAACATATTTAATATCTACACAGATACTATTTTTAAAACATATAGAAGGAATGCCAAGACTCATGATCAGTGGATAAAATAATAAACAACCTGCGATATGCAGATGAGACTATCCTTTTAGCAGAAAGTGAACAGAAACTGAAGAGCCTAATAGATCACGTCCATTTTTCATGTAATATTCATGTAATTACAATATTTCATGTAAAGAAATGGACTATAAATAAACATAAAAAACATGATGGCAGATGTGAAACAGAAGTTAAAAGTAGAATCGTTATTGCTAAAAGTACTTTCCACTAACATTAGGAAAATATTGACACCTACAGAAATGGTAAACAAGCTAAACGTGAGAATTATAAATGCTACAGCTTGTCTTTACTAAAGTATAGCTCAGAACCAAGGACAATGAACAAACAACAAGAAGATAGAATTGATATCTTTGAGATGTAGATATATAGAAGAATAGGAACCTTTATGGAAAGATAATAAAACTAACAAAGTGGTTCTAAAAACACTTTGTATGAATAAAGAACTATTAAAAAAATATAAAGATCAAACACAATAAAGTAATTTGGACATAATAAAACACATTGTTGAAGATCTGACTTGAGGGTAAAGAAAGGGAGGCAAGTAAGAGGTAGGCAGATATACGAGGGGCGGGAAAAAACATCAGTCTAACAGGGTTCACCACCAAGGAAAGATACAGAGGATGTTGGAGATCTGTTGCAGCCAATTTTCGTTGCGGAGAAGGCACTTAATTCTTGAATAAAAATACTGCTTGAAGAGAGTTTCTTGGAGTATGTGTAGCTAGCTGGTTGATAATGTCGAAAGTCGAATAATAGCTTTAGTATGGCTAGAATTGTTATTGACTTCCTGGTTTCTGCACGGGTTTACGTAACCAAATCATAATAGTCTGTCTAGTTCAACTCAAAATTTGAATTGAATAGTCGATACTTGAACTATCCTTCTCTTTTCCAGCTTTCAATCCTCATTTTATCCTCCTGTTTAAATCGTTTTTCTCATCTCCTATTTGAAATATTACTTTCTATCTTGTTTCTTCTCTCATTCATTATCTCCTTCTGTTTAAATCGTCTTTCTCATCTCCTATTTCAAATATTACTTTATATCTTGTTTCTTCTCTCATTCATTATCTCCTTCTGTTTAAATCGTCTTTCTCATCTCCTATTTCAAATATTACTTTCTATTGTGTTTCTTCGTCCTTCCTATCTTCTACTATTTAAATCGTCTTTTTCATCTCCTATTTCAAATATTACTTTCTATCTTTTGTCTTCCCTCCTTCCTTATCTCTTTCTTTTTTGATCTTTGTAACCTTTTCAGATATTTTACTACTGTCCCTGTTCTTTTGTTTCTATTTCCTTCTTGCATCTCTCTCGCCCGTTTCCATCTAGTTCTTCACACTCTCTATCTCGCGCGCATCTCTTTCTTCTCTTATCCTTCTTTCTCTCTATCTGTCGTCGTTTTTCTTTGGCCCTTCATCCCTTCTCTCATTTTTATCTTTCTCTTCTCTGGCTTTTCTCTCTCTCTTCTCTTTCATCGTTCGATCTTCTGTGATCTTTCTGCTATCTCTCTACTATTCTATCTTCTTTCTCTCATCTTTCTCTCTTTTCTCTCTCTTCTATCCCGCCTATCTCTGTTATCTCTTTTCTATCTCTGTTACCTCTTCTATATTTATCTTCAATCTCTTCAATCTCTTCTATCTCTCTTCATCTTTTCTATCCCTCTTCTATCTCTGTTATCCCCCTCTATCCCCTTGTTCCATGAAAGATGCGCTGCAGAAAAACAAATTAAAGGGGCTCCACGAAAAATAAAAGCTTAAGGATTGCTGATGTAACTCACAAAAACGTAAAGAACTCTTGTAGAGACATGTACTACACGTGTTCTACTTTGTTAGTTCTCAAACTCATCCAGACTAGCAGGATGTAGTCCAGAGAACAGAGTACGCTGTGTCAATAGTTTGGTAGACCATGACGACATCAGCTGCTGGTAGACAAGGACGACATCAGCTGCTGGTAGACAAGGACGACATCAGCTGCTGGTAGACTAGTAAGCCATCAGCTGCTGGTAGACAAGGACGACATCAGCTGCTGGTAGACTAGTAAGCCATCAGCTGCTGGTAGACAGTAAGCCATCAGCTGCTGGTAGATTAGTAAGCCATCAGCTGCTGGTAGACTAGTAAGCCATCAGCTGCTGGTAGACTAGTAAGCCATCAGCTGCTGGTAGACTAGTAAGCCATCATCTGCTGGTAGACAGTAAGCGATCAGCTGCTGACAGATTAACGACAAGACAAGAGTATTGCTGACAGTTTTTGTGATGATATTCACGTCGTTATTGCTAACCTGAAAATGAAGTTTCGGAGAGTAGCTAGTACAGTTCTTCCCACTCATATGGTATAATATGGATCAGTTATTTTTGTGCTGATGTCTACATTGTGGTACACCTATGATGATGACTAGTTGCTCGTGTTTATATATGTATCAACATATAAGTTAATTATAACAACTTTTATATACGAGCGTAACTTTAACAAGCTGTAATTTCCTCACGGGATTAAATATATATTGATTAATACATCAATTTTCATATATTGTGAATTGTGTAAATTATGGAATATCCGAGTACATTGATTATGCTTCAGTCTAGTGATATTTGAATGACGGCTAGAAGTTTTACACTAACGTCACTTGAAGTTTCCAAAAATAAAGTCATCCAGTATCGGCCGATATTTGTGTAGATCTGTAATTCAATTATCTGATTACGTCCTGGGCATACTTGACAGAAATGGAAGTCGGCACTTTCTAATAATCGATATAGACTGAAAATTGGAATACATTACGTGACCTAATTAACAAAATAGGAAATAAAATCGATGACAAAAAATTGGTTGTATCATGGGATTCATGTAGGTGTTTTTAATTTGTCAAACTTTTGAATTTGTGTAAGCGAACTTTGAACTCTGATATTGCATATCATTGTCACGATTATCTATTTTAATGATTACATTTTTCAGATTAATTAGCTAGAGCCAAATAGCTTTCGTTATGTATCACTATCATCTAGTGCTAAATATTCTTTGCATCGTTTCTAAATTAAAATCGCAAAAAAAACAAACATTTGAATATTATTGAAATTATTGAAAAGAACAACATAAACTATAGAAAACAACACGTCCATTCAGATACTGTGCACTTCTTTTTCTGCGGTTGTTCTGAAACTCCTACAGATCAGCAAGATATATGCCTAGTACGAAGAACGGAATGTTCTGTTATGGTTTACAGCGTAGCTGCGGTGTCTCAGCATTTGGTCATGGCACATCCATCTTCAGCATGACTTCTGGGTCCCTTTGACTTTATATAGAATGGGACAGCTAACTTCACATCAAAACTAATGCATTGGCCTCTAGCGATATGTGGCGTGTAACAGTGTTGCTCTTCTTTGCTCCCCTTTCTGGCTTCCTGCACATTACGAGCGATATTTTATACACAAATATACACATTAAAACTCTGAACTATAATATTTATATACACATATGCGTGTATGTAAGAGGTGGAATGTCAGGTTGTAGAAATTTCTTTAATAATAAAAATAAAATTATAATAATAATGATAATAACAAAAAACAAGGGAAGCATATCCTGTATAGGACTTCCAAATATTTAAGAAGAATTTTTACTGTGGATGACAAACGTGATACAGAGATCGAGACAAGATGTCAGAAAACCAATGTTGTGACTTATCAGATGTTACCAATACTCAAAAACTCATCAATTTGCATGTCTACAAAACAACAATTGATAAACAATATTTTTACATAAACTCTGTGTTACCAATGACATACATGGCCCTTGATGCAGGCACTAGCTAGAACGTATAGAAAAGTATACGTGTCACAAGAAGAGACCGACATGGAATGAAGATTTATGGAACCAAGAATGGTACCAACGTATCCATCCCTTCGAGCATACAGCAGAAGAAGATGGGTTACACGGCACGAGGAAGAACAACAACTAAATGGGTTAAAGATAATGTCAAAGAAACATTAAAAAGACACAGGCTGACCATCGACATTATGATCCAAATGACCGAAAACCAGACACATTCAACTATCTTCCACGACGCTTGAAAGAACAAGTGGAAATGACAATAGATATATAGACAGAGACATTGATGTTCAACTATAACTACAATACAAAGGTTTGAATTTCAGACCACGATTCTCTACTTACTAACCGCGCAAGAGATATTTTGAAAAGGGTTAATTAAAAAATAGAGCTACTTATCCGCAGCAGAAAGAGACAGTGCTCATGTTGTGGACACATCATGCGGAGAGGGAAGATCGAGCACTTTGTATCATCAGACATGTTGAAGAGCAGGATATGAAGGGCAAGACCAAGAGAGAAGATGCTTGACAACTTAGCATTATGACACGGGAGATGGCGACCATGCTAGTCGCGATGTTTTGTCTCACTGTTTATGTGATTCGAATTTCGTGGATTGTGCTAGTTGTGTTGTTTAATTGTGTACTCAAGTGATAAATGGATATGTTTCCGTACTTTAATGTTGCTATTTGCAAGATTCGAGCGCTGACAAAGGAGAAACTTGATTTTTCCGTTATTGTCAGTCGGATACAAACATCTCATTTGGTGACCTATTCTCGCCGCTGGGGCGGGTTAACTGACCGTGTCAAAATGGTCTGCCCTATTTTTACACGGTGTCAACCTGTTACAGTCGATGTGATATTTGGCGACACACTGTAGCTACTATGGACACTCACAGTGCTAAGAAATAAGCCAACCTAGCATTGTTAACAAAGGCTTTGTCTACCTAGGCTTAAAAAGTCTGTTTGCGGCGAAATACTCGGAAGAAGTTGGCAGGTAACTCAACGGGTACATAGGCGCTAACAGCAGAGCTGTGTGGACAGCATAGGGCACAGTTAGACACATAGTACGCTCTGGCCATCCACTGCACCTGATTTTCTCCCAGTTGTCTCGACTTTGTCTTGCCACTGGACCAAGATAAAACTCAGGAGAGAGAGTGTGGTTGACGATTAGCGCAACTCTTCCACACTATAAACCAACTTCAGCGCCTAGTCATTTCTCAACCCATTTATTTATTTATCTTTACTAATTAAATATGAAGAGAACAAAGTGTGAATCAATCCTAGTTGGTTCATGGAATGTTCGGACACTTACGGATATCTCAGATGTAAACAGACCAGAAAGAAGAACAGCACTAATTGCTAAAGAATTGGCCCGTTATAATCTGGATATTGTTGCACTTAGTGAAACGCGGTTTGCAGATGAGGGTCAGTTGACAGAGAGAGGTGGAGGGTATACATTCTTCTGGATAGGACGTAAAAACACAGAGAGGCGTGAATCAGGTGTTGGTTTTGCTATAAAATCATCTCTGGTGCAGAAACTTCCAGGTCTGCCTCGAGGAATTAGCGATCGCTTGATGTCGTTGCGATTGCAAGTGAGCAAAAATAACTTTGCCACATTACTTTCTGCATATGCGCCGACAATGACAAATCCTGATGAGGAAAAGGATAAATTCTATGAAGAGTTAGATGCCGCTATATCTGGTACACCGAGAACTGATAAACTCATTATCCTGGGTGATTTCAATGCCCGAGTTGGCAAGACTCCCCAGACATGGCAAGGTGTTCTTGGACGTCATGGGATCGGTAAATGTAACAGCAATGGTTCCCTTCTTTTAAAGCTATGTTCTGTGCACGAACTCACTATCACCAACACTATGTTTCGTTTGCCAACGCGCAAAAAGACCTCTTGGATGCATCCACGCTCCAAGCAGTGGCATCTTATAGACTATATCATAACCAGAAAAAGGGACATCAAGGATGTTCGTGTCACAAAAGCAATGTGTGGAGCTGAATGCTGGACTGATCACCGGCTTATAGTATCCAAACTAAATTTCACCATTGCAAGAAAAAGACGTCCACAGGGACAAAAGATAGAAAAACGCCTAAACACTGATCGGTTGAGTAACCACGATATAAAAAATAATCTCTCCAAGGATCTCGACGTAGCATTGGGAGACTTAGATCTTCTTAATACCACATCTGAAGATAGCTGGGCTTCGTTTAAAGGAATTATTTACGCCAAAGCGAAGGAACATTTGGGAGTGAAGGTACATAGACACCAAGACTGGTTTGATGATAATAATTTTGAGATAACATCCTTGTTAGAAGAGAAACACAAAGCTTTCAAGAAACTACAAGGGGCAGCATCTTCACCGTCCAAGAAAGTAGCCTATAACAAGATCCGTAACACTTGTCAAAAGAAGCTTAGAGAGATGAAGGATAAATGGCTAAGTCGAAAAGCTGAAGAAATTCAAATGTTTGCAGACAGAAAGGACTATAAGCGATTCTATGAGGCTTTAAGAACTATCTATGGTCCACACTCATCGGGATCACCACCTCTATTAAATGCCGATTCGTCGAAGCTTCTCACTGATAAAAATGACATCTTAAATCGTTGGGCTGAACATTTTGAAGAAATCCTAAACAAACCATCAGTAATAAATGAAGAAGTCATAAACAGAATACCACAACTTAGGATAAGAGAAGAACTCGATATACCTCCAAGCAGTCAAGAGGTTATTATAGCGATTAAACAAATGTCAAATGATAAAGCTCCAGGTTTGGATGCCTTACCTGCTGAAATTTATAAAAATGGCGGACCACTGCTGATTAAAAAACTAACTGACATTTTTGGTATTTTCTGGAACTCAGGTACATTGCCTCAAGATCTAAAAGATGCTTCTATAGTGCACCTATATAAAGGCAAAGGTACCAAACAGTCTTGCTATAAATCATAGGGGCATATCACTTTTGTCTATAGCTGGTAAAATTCTCGCTCGTGTCATACTCAACAGATTAAATAATTCTCTACTAAACGAGCTACTCCCAGAGAGTCAGTGCGGTTTTCGTGCAGGTCGTGGTACAGTTGATATGATATTCTCTGCACGACAAATTCAGGAAAAGTCACAAGAGCAACATAGTGAACTCTTAGCAACATTTGTGGACTTAACTAAAGCATTCGATACCGTTAACAGAGAAGGACTGTGGAAGGTGCTTACAAAGTTCGGATGCCCCCCAAAACTTGTCACTGTGATACGACAATTTCATGACGGTATGATGGCTAGTGTTATCTGCGACGGAGGAGTATCTCCCGCAATTCCCTGTCACAAATGGTGTAAAGCAGGGATGTGTGCTGGCCCCTACTCTTTTCAGCCTGTTATTTACAGCCATGTTAACGGAAACACACCATAGTAATGAAACAGCAGGCATAATGATCAATTACAGAACGGATGGTGGTCTTTTCAATTTACGTCGTCTAAAAGCAAACACGAAAACTAAATCTAGTACTGTTAGAGAATTACTTTATGCTGACGACTGTGCATTGTATGCTGACTCTGTCGTAAACATGCAGAGCACCATAGACCGCTTCTCAAAGGCCTGCAACAACTTTGGTCTCACTATTAACACCAAAAAAACAGAAGTCATGCACCAAGCAACATCAAATAGCCAACATACTGCTACTTCCATCATCGTCAATAAGGAAAAACTGCAGGTAGTCGACAATTTTACTTACCTTGGAAGCACTCTCTCTCGCGATGTCAACATTGATGTGGAAGTTAACAAGAGACTGGCAAAAGCTAGTGCTGTATTTGGCGGATTACGCAAAAATGTATGGGACAGAAGAGGTATAAGAACAACCACCAAACTACAAGTATATCATGCTGCTGTTATACCAACCTTACTATACGCCTGCGAAACGTGGACAGTGTATGCTAGACATGCAAGAAAGTTAAATCATTTCATCTTACCTGCCTACGTAAATTACTAAACATCCATTGGTGGGACAAAGTACCAGACTACGAGGTCTTGGAAAAATCAACCTCAATAAGCATCCACACAATACTTATGAAGGCGCAGGCACGCTGGGCAGGCCATCTTGTGCGCATGGAGAACTCGCGATTGCCAAAACAAATATATTATGGAGAACTCAAGGCAGGATTTCGAAAAGCTGGTGGACAGAAAAAGCGTTTCAAAGACACGCTCAAGTCATCCTTGAAACATCTTAACATTGACGTAGGTGCTTGGGAGAGCCTCGCTCAGGATAGAACGGCTTGGCGTTACAGCATTAGAACGGGAGCACTAGCGGCAGAAGAATTCAGACAAGAAACTGCAAGACAGAAGCGGACACGTAGAAAAGAAAAAACATCTCAACCTCACACAGATACATTCTATTGTTGTCAATTCTGTAAAAGAACATTTTGTGCGCGCATTGGACTTGCTAGTCATTTAAAAACGCACTATTAACTTTATTATTTTATTATTTATTGTTATTATTATTATGGTTGAGTTTTTGGTCATCGTCGATCACGACGGACGAACATCATCATCATCATGACACGGGGAACATCCATATTGGAAACTGTTGACAGCACACGAAATATAAGGCGGTGGAAAGACACGATAACCATCGCCACACGACATGGGCCATAGGAAGAAGAAAACGTCAGAAAAGTTCCAACGATCAGGCATACCTCGTAGTAACAGAAATACTAATATGTATATATATATATATATATTAGTATCGTATATGAGCATCGTATATGAGGTTCTTGTTCTCCCTGCCATTGAATATGCTGGCGCCACTATCACCTCCAATCACACACAGATTGAGAGGCTGGAGGGAATTCAAAATGAAGCGATGCGGATAATCCTTGGTTGCATAAGGGACGAGATTTTTCCTTGATTTTCAGAGCATATATCTTAGAAATAATATATTTCATGTCTGTAGATACTTCAGGGTGATTTTGACATAGACTACCCACCACATAGTGAGCTCCTTCGTTTGAAGGGAAGTAGGCTAAAAGAAGTAAATCTTGGATGGGTCGTGCAGAGGATACCGTTAAACATATCTGCGCCACAGAAATAACTCCTGGAGGAGAATAAGTACCTATTCCTATGGTCGTTCAGGAGGGAGTCAAGACCATCATTACTTTCTATAGATTGCATAGAGCACAACCCCATGCGCGCGGATTTTGAGGTCAAGGCACTCAACTTCGAGCATGCCGATATCACAGATGTTGTGATGTACACGAACATTCAAGAAAACGTATATCGGCATTTTTTGTCATTATGTGTATTTATTCTTGTGTGAACCCGTACTTGTGTGTGGATGCATTTACATGCTTCTGCATTTTGTGTAAGTACCTTTCATACATTCATGTATAGACTATATACAAGAGATGTATATATATATATATATATATATATATATATATATATATGCACGTGTGTGTGTATAGGTGTGCCTGTTGGTACGTGTAATTTTATGGCATGTACACTTGTGTACAGGTATATATATATGTATGTATATAAATATACACGCATATATGCGTATGCATTTTTATATTCATTTTTAAAAAAAATATATATATATAAATATTTGTATGTATGTATATATTTACACGTATATATAGGCGTTAATGTTTACATTCTGATGAGCATATCTATATATATAGTTTTATTATTGTATGTGAGTATGTGTATATTTTATGGCATTTGTTATAGATCCTGTCAACTACTGATCCTCCCTGCCCATTTCTATAGTCTACCTCTATTGGAGCTTTAGTTTATTATCTGTATATTGTTTAGAAAAATCGTATTTGGTAATGACGAGACGTGAAAACTTTTGATGAAATGTATTCCCCTTCAGTTTCTACAATTTCTCCTTATTGTAGATTGTTGTCTTCCTCGAATCTATTGCCAAATTTAGTTTCTACAATTTCCCCTTATTGTAGATTGTTGTCTTCCTAGAATCTATTGCCAAATTTAGTTTTCAGCCAGTGGTTTCTAGAGGTTAAAAGGAGAATAGGAATGGCTAAAAGTACCTTCAATGTCATGAGGAAAATATTAACATATAAACAAATTACAAACAAGTTAAAAATGACAATTATAAAATGGTACATCTATTCTATATAAATGTATGGCACAGTAACATGGACACTAAATAAACAATTAGAAGATAGAACTGCTGCCTTTGAGATGTCAGTATATAGAAGAATAGGGAGAATATCGCGGAAAGAAAACAAAGAGGTGATAAAAACACTTACTATGAAGAAAGAACTACTAAGAGAAATAAAGATCAGACAAATAACTATTTTGGACAAATTAAAAGACATGACACCTTATTAAAGACCTTACTTTAAAGTAAAATCAAAGGGAAGCGAGCAAGAGGTAGGCAGAGATACAAGTGGGAGAGCAACATCACAAGATGGACAGGTTACAGTCTAGCAGAGTGCACCACCAAGACAAGTGACAGGGGATGTTGGAGATTCGTTACAACCAACCTTCGTTGCGGAGACAACAATTGATGATGATGATGATTATATACATAAACCCCGTGTAGACTATAAGAAGTTGGTCTCGATGAGGTTTCTTATATGATATATAACTAAATATCAGCACCACCGTTATTCTACAAAATTACATAAACCGTTGCTGAAAGTTTTTCTTTCCTTCTTGCTGATATATTTTATTTTCAAGATTTACATCCAAATGTCATGACTGGATCAATGTTACGATATAAAACATTCTCTCTTGTCTAAGCTGACAATAGTGTATTACACCGGATGACTCAGATATTCAGAAATATTCTCCTCATACTCGCCGATATTATTCATCCCTGACTTGCATCTACTTTAATAATATTACCAGAGCTCCCTAGATGTATGAGTTGATAATATGAAATAACTGCAGAAAAATTGAAATCCCACAAATGAAACTAGGAAACAAAGTAATGAAGTTTTGCTAATCACTGGAAACATACATGATAACACAAAATAAGTCCACGCTTCGACCAGAATGCATTTATCAAGATTACATTAACAAAATAATATGTGACAGTGTCCAAGTTCACATGATCCAGTTTTTATCTCGTTCATGCCTTCGTATCGAGCCCCAGCTGTGTTTATATGTTTAATTCATCATGAGTTTTGAATCCTTTAACTCCATATATATATATATATATTCATAAATACTTTTGGGGTGCAAAGGGAACGCATTGCTCTAGGCGGACCCAGGGTTAGCAGATAACCAAGATCCCAAATGTACCTCCTCGCGGTGCACCCTGGAAACAGAAATACAGCAGCTCGAGCCGATTCTGGCCACATCATTTGGGGATCGTGTCCGAGAATGTGGAGGTAGCAGATGGAAAGAGATTTGAATGCATAAAAGACAGACAATATCTCCGACACCACCAGCAACACCACATACAGCGACACTGTCGACATACAGTGAAGCTAGGAAGTCCAGTCCGAACATTGGAGGGGCGGCCAATGAAAAAATCATGAAAAGGTGGATGCATGGCAAAAGACAGATAGATTTCATACTGAGTACAATGGAATAAAATAAAAGGGCAGAACAGCGCTAGAGGGCAGCGCCAACTGCAAATAGAAAGTGGAAACGATTACGGAAATGGGAATTACAAGCTTTGTTAGCTCGTGACGAGCTTCTAGTTGCTTGATTTCATTATAAGCAGAGACCAATACCCAATAATGGGCATCTAGCAAAGCAAAAAGACCTGGCCTAACTCTAATGCCGAGTCTTCCTATACCGGAAACATGCTCGCAAAGAGAAAGGATGCCGTAACCAATAGGCACAAGCAAAAGAGGTAAAAAGATGGCGGTCCTGGCCCAGCTCTACTATCAAGCTTTTCTATACCGGAAATACAATTGTAGGGAGAAAGGGTTCCGTACCCGATGGGATCAGGCACAAAAGAGACAACGATTTTAGCCCTGGCCCAACTCTACTGTCAGGTTTTCATATACCGGAAATACACTTGCAGAGAGAAATGGTTCAGTACCTGATGGGCTCAGGTTGCTATTGTGACAAGGTCGCTCAGCTCGAGAACGCTTTGCTCTCAAACGCGTGGTGTGAGACTCGAACTTGGACAAGGGGTTCACGATTCGGTGAATGACACATCGGCTAAGAGGGCGAAAGAGCCAGGGTCCAACTCTTCTGTTGAGTTCTTCCTCTTAAGGAACCAGGCTCACGGATGAAACGGTTCAGTACCCGATGGGCACAGGCACAGTTCGTCCAATTACACGAGGCAAGTTCATAGACAGTGGAACACCTCGTGCGAGACAGACGTGAGTAAAAATCGTCTGGGCGAAGAGTGACCACACACACGCGTGCCTGGCGACAGATATGGAGGCTGTTACAGGCTAGGGTAGCCCACCCTAATTGTCACGGCATGCCGAAATCGGATGTGCTAGGCCTACAAGGCGCATAATGGTGGCACAAAGTAATCACGCTCCCGGCGGAAATCGCACGGATATTCGTGCTGGTTACAATGGAGCGAACGCAAAACAAACAAACATAAATACTTTTGCCTCTTGAGTCTTGTCTTGATTAGAAACTGGCCTCACAGCACGTGGGGCATTCCCATAAGTGCTCCGCCCTCTGTTCCAGCAGCCATTCGACTCGATGGTGTTTCGAGTCCAATGCCATCGAAAGAGACGTCGACATCAGGGCAGAATTATGGCCGTTGCGACATGTTTCTTTGTACCGACACATCCGTCACAAGGTATATTTTTTTTCTGATATCAATGTTGATTATCGCTTGACGCTACGGAGTTACGTGTTATGAGTGGTACATCTTACAGGCGGCGTTCCGCCCACCAACGCCGTGCCCGTAGCTATTTCAATCACAACGTCGGCATGACGGAACAACATGGTAACTGTTATCGAAGGTTACGACTACGGGATTGTATAGATGGCGTGCCATGAAGCTTCTATATGAAGATAATCTCAATATAAAGGTATGTCATATACTAAGCTTTTCTTCTGCATGGTTGGTTTGTCTAGTGAGCCATTGGTGAGACCCACAGACACAACCTCGTCCGCATACTTTTGTACATCGCTATAACGGCAGCCAAGCGCCAAGCGAGAAGTTGTTAAAATCATTCTGAAATCATTTTTGCCTGCCTGTCTATTCATCTTTCTTCTTCTTCGTCTTTGTTCGTTTCTCAAATATATCCAGAATAGCAGAATAGTAGTGTGGCAGTCTGGGGAGCTTGACTGATAGTCTGGACAGGTTGTGTGATAGTCTGGGCAGGTTGTGTGGTATTCTGAGAAGGTAATGTGGTAGTCTGTGCAGATTGTGTATGATGGAAGAGTGAAGTACAAATAGAAAATACGAGAACACTGATGTCTACCTAAAATGGTGTGTGATCTTTATTTTAATAATAGTGAGCGGAATGATATGTGTCATGTTTTACATTACAACTTTAATATATGCGGTTTTCAATTTAAAAAGCTTTTAAATTCAGTTTCACTTCTGAGTCGGCTGGTTGGTT
The DNA here is from genome assembly GCA_034231615.1 of Meghimatium bilineatum. Lineage (NCBI taxonomy): Eukaryota > Metazoa > Mollusca > Gastropoda > Stylommatophora > Philomycidae > Meghimatium > Meghimatium bilineatum. The sequence continues at coordinate 106,275,113 of CM067299.1, forward strand.
GCTGATCCATCGGTCCAGAGTTACTGGAAAAGACAGAGGATTTTCGACCCCCGTAGATCCAGAAAATAACTATCACACCACCAGGAGTATAGGTTTCTACGTATGCACTGCCCCGAGTCACTGCAGCCAAGATATGGTTGATTGGGCTCCTTCCCCTACACCAAATGCCTACTGGTTATGCCGAACATATCTATTTCTTCAGATGCGGAACTAAAAGTTTCATGAGTGGTTTGGTGGTTTGTCCAGTGAGTCATTTGTGAGACACAGACATTCAGCATGCCGATGCTTCTGAGTCACATTAACTCTCTATTGTATGGGACAACTAACCTCCGTCCCAAAACATCAGTAGTCATGTATAGCAACATAAATGATGTCGTTTTCTGGCGTGCATGCTGCTATCAATCTAGAGTTTGAGAATGAACGCAGAAGAAGAACTAGAATTATTTTTGTTAATGTTTCCTCCAAGTTTCTGATCATCCTGTTGTCTCCAAAGTCTGTACACACACAATAATAACACGTAAATATGCACTTTTACAACAGTAAAATAACGGCATTACTATACAGACGCGATAGCTGCGAAGCCATGGGCAAAACCTTGCAAACGAGGGACTACAAAAATAAAAGATTCAAAGAAAACAAATATATATGAAGTACACAGAAAAGTCATCTCTAGAGAACTCTTCTACCAATAACGCAAGCTTAAGTGGGTAGAAAGCGATAAGAAGAAAAGAAGAAAAAAAGGAAGAAAACAGTAAATAAATAATCACACATAACACATGTTAAAGGTGAGAAAAGAACATATATAATGGAGAAAACTAGGTACACATTTTATTCTATGGTCGCTGACAAGCATATCTTTATTCCTAAAATCGGTCCACATGTTTACGGATGGGGTGGGGTAGAGCAGGGTATTTCAAGATGAGTCTGGATCAAACCAAATATACCGGATCCGACCGACCTTGAACCCATCAGTGAATACTCCCAGACTAATGGTACTTTGCCACATATTTACTTTTAAGAACTCGACAGTAATACAGTTTGTGGTCGACTTCCTATTTCTGGGAGATGACACAAGAACCAATAAATGGAGACCACAATATCAGGGATCTTCATGTTTTTATATGATAGGGCGACGTTTTTTGTTTGTTTTTTACAGAGACCATACACAATGTGCGCATGCGCTATTAAATAAAGCAATGATTGATTGGATCCGTTATATCTCTCTAGCGTGGTGGTTTAATATGTTCCCTTGTGATCAAGAGGTCATGGGTTTGAAAACAGCGCGTGTCTTGTTTAAAAGGTTCATCTTCTTCTTCCTCTTCAGCGTTCATTCTCAAACGCCCGTGTGCTACCGGGGCCCGAAAGGGGAGCAAAGAATAGATACACAGTTTACCTTCCACGCATGTCGTAAAAGGCGACTAAGGAGGTTATGGGATGGAGTTGGCTGTCGCATCCCATATAGGGTCAGTGACCCAAGCCATGCTGAAGTCAGATGTGTCAGGCCGAAAGGCGCAGATATTGCAGAAATACTGTAAACCATTACACAACGCATTACGTTCTCCGGACTACATCCTGCTAATCTGCAGGAGTTTGAGAACGAACGAAGAAGAAGAAGAAACTCTCGTTGGATCTCTCTTGTAGCTGGACCATGGTCCTATTCGATTTTCAGCAGGATGTAGTCGATAATGGAAATGCGTTGTGTCGCCGTTCTATTTGCGTCAATGGCCCGAACATCCGTCACAAGGTAGATTTTTTTCTGATATAAATGTTGATTATCGCTTGAAGCTACGTAGTTACGTGCTATGAGTGGTACATCTTACAGACGGCGTTTTGCTTCGTTGAAATCGAAGCAGTACATATGGTAAATCGAGTACAGTGAAGTCAATCCTCTACGACTAGGTTACCATATTTTACTGAGTCACATCTTTAACCCATGAAGGGAAGGTAACCTAGTTATATCATGGATCGTTATAACCAAAAATACTCCACTATGCAATCTGTATGGGTACAAAACGACAATTGATAATGGGAAATGGAACAAACACAACTAGCCCTTCCTGCATACAACAGCTGAAGTACGGGCTTCGAGACACGAAGAAGATCAATAACTACATGGGTGGAGACAATCAAAGAAACATTAAAGAAACACGGGCTAACCATGGCCAGTGCTTCCCAAATTACCACAGACAACACCAACTTCCGCCTCGATGCTTAACATCAGAAATGGAAATGACAACAGAAAGATATATCTTCTTCTCTGGTACATGCCGTGTGGAGTTGGGTATCATGTATTTCCACAGCCTGTGTATTCCGTGTATTGTCAATCATTTCTGATACCGATGTTCTCCCATGCCACAATACTAGGTTGTCATTCTTCTCTCGTGATCTTCCCCTACCTATACTCTGTTCACTCTAAGAATGAAGTGGTTCAGTGCTTCTGATTGGTTGTTGGACGCAGAATGCATTGATCGATTGTTAAGTGCCCAATAATATTGCTTTTAAATTTTTTTTAAATGTTGTTAAAAATATTGTTTTTAAATAATATTGATTTACATGTCATTAGCTGTTTAAAAATTGCATGTTGTCGCGGAGTAATATCGGGGGGGGGGGGTGTTTTGACTCACTTCATTCTTAAAGTGAACAGAGTATATCTTGTTTTTCAACTTGCCTGTTATTGCAATGTGTTCCATCATTTCTCTTCTCAGAATGTGTCCAATAAATGTGGACTGTCTCTTTCTGATGCGGTTTAGCTTCTGTCTTTATTAATTAACTTTTTTCATTATATCTTCACTACGCTTATTTATCTATCCATGGTGTTCTTAATATTCTTCTATAGAACTATCATAAGGAATGTGTTCTAAGACACGTCAATATGGCGCTGTATTTTTTTCCCAGTGTTGTTTGGGCTACTGTCTTCAAAGTGTGTGTTAATATTATAGTCATTGGATAAAATCAAGTGTGTTTTCTAGAACAGATTAGGTGAGGATGTCAAATGGATGCATTTGTTTGATTATAAAGAGTGATCACTATTTAATAATTTTGAAGTTTATAGAATCACCTAATTTACTTCAGTAACAACTTCAGCCTGTTAGGCGGTCATAAAGTAGGTGATGTCATGCTGAGACTGAAAAAACATGCCGGTCTTGTCAACCACTACACGAAAAGTCTGATATTCAGTGAAATTACGCGTATGAGGTACGATAGTTTATCGGTCCACCGGGTAATGTAAACAGGCGACGCCAGAAACGCGGTTTGGACCGCATAGGGCGTGGTGAGACACATAACGTGGTGAAACCATGGTCATCCACTGCATGGTGAGACACCAGACGTAGTGAAACCATGGTCATCCACTGCATCTAACTTCATTTCCAGTCGTTTCGATTCGTCTTGCTACTGGTTTCTAATGAGGTCCGACAAGTTAGTGAAGTGGATGCTTTCCACAACTTCTCCTTTCTTTAATAAAAATACCCAGTGCATGTCATTTTCACATCCATGAAATTTACCCTAAGGGAAATGGTTTTCTCACTGTCTCTAGGAGCATGGAATTCACGCACATTCCTCGACAATGATTCTAACACAAATAGACCAGTTCGACGAAAAATATACCTACATGGCGCTCTACAGCCGAAAAGAGCGCATCATCTTGTGAAAAGAAGAGAAATGCAGCAGCTCAACAGCGGAGAGTAGCTAGAAAGTCACTGTTAAAAAATCAAAATCTGTACAGTGATCATTCCATGCCCGAACCGTCCAATGACATTTACAGCTCGAATAGGGCTCATTAGCAATCTACGAACTACTAGGCACGGACATAATTCAAACTGAATTTTCAAAAGTGTATGTAAATAGTGCTCATCATCACTTATAGCGGAAGAATACACATAAGAAGAACCACATCACTGCTGCCTCAATATAATTTTCCAATGTACTGCTGAGAGTCCAATATTCACTTACATACATCAGGATTGGTTCTATTTAACTTTTAATGGCCCTCTTTCTCACAACAACTGACAAAGATATATTACATAGGATGGTCTTCATTTTGTGAAACGTTTCCTTTGCCTGAGTAATTCTTCATTTGACTTCTTTAATACATCTCCCATCTGATGTTATTAATGCATCCACATATTTGATTATATTAACTTGATTCAGACTGATCTCATCTGCTGGAACGTTCAATTCTGAAAGAAATGTATTCTTTGATATTACCATTACTGCAGTTTCTCTGCTATTCAGACTACGCCCGTTGTTTTGACTTCTTGCGCAATGATATTCATCAGTTCTTCTGTGTTTCATTTTTCGACTATCAAAACTGTACCATCAGCGTATCGTATTATCTTCATAATGTACCCTCCAACTGATATCCCTGGCAAATTGTGTATGGATGTCATTATCATTTCACTGTATACATAGAATAGATCGGACGACAGCCCACAGCCATGTCTAAACCCTTGTTTTATGAGTTGATGTGCTGCTGTTTGGTTATCTGTTCTTATGGCTGCTCTTTGTTGCCAATATATATTTCTTGTTGTTCTCATATCTGTCTCATCAATGTTTAAATTCTCCAAAATTCTAATTATTTCTTCATGCTTCACCTTAGCAAATGCCATAGTAAGTCAATAACACACATATATAGAATTGTGCTATCTTATATCACGTCCTTCTATTAATGTTCTCAAGATGTATATGGCGTTGATTGTACCACTGCCATCTTGGAATCCATATTGTTTTCATCTCCAATGTCTGGTTTGTTTTAATTTAATTTAACAGTTCGCATCACAATTTATTTATATACTGATAGATTTGTTCCTCTATACTGAGATGAAGAAATGCATGGACACTCAAGCCAGACAAGGAGCCGTTGCAAGGAATCATTTCAGATCTCACCGAGATCCTTTGACATAAACCATGGCGGATGGTAAGATGCTACACGACGCTCTGCAGCTAAACAATAAGTTGAACACTGTGTGAAAAAAGGAGATATTCAGCGTCTCAACAGCGAAGACTAGCTAGAAATTTAAGTGTAGATTAAGTACTATCGAAAGTGATCATTTCATGCTCAAACTGTCGAAGGATCTTTATGGCCACGGTGGTTCGCATCAAACATCAACGACCTTACAGGAAAAGCCATATCTCCTACTGTATTTCATAGAGTGGATGAGATTTCATAGAGAGACTATCATAACAAATAGTCATTACTTATGATGGTGGAACATCATATCATGACGTATGATCTATTTGGGCTGCCAAATATAATTTGACACGTTTTTATATGAAAGAGTGAAGATTGAGGCTGTGAGTGGAGGGTAAGTATAACTTTAGCAAGACACGCTTAAATATAAGTCGGTGGGTTGATGATGAACACATCATCAGATTTTCCTTTAGTATATGCAAAAATACGGACTACGACTGTGAACCTTATTCCCCCATACGCTTCAAAGGCGTGGGAAATGGCGCTTTACTTAACTATTAAAGATGAGCACCTGCAAGGCAGAATACAGAACATATTCAACCAGAGTACTACGGGAACATTCAGCATGTATAACTTGCATTCTGCTGGATTAGACTGTGCGCATGCGTGTATGCCAGAGTGAGATGTCATATATACCTAAAAACAAATAGTTATTTTTTCCTGGAGGTTTAAGATTCATTCAGCAGCACGGAACATGTTAATAGTGGCCTCTAAAACTATTGTTAGATTAAACATTATTTTCCCAGCATACTTTGATTACTGAAACATGTTTGTTGAATATATGAATCCAAATTCCAGTTCTCTTGCTATTTATAACATTTATATAGGAATAATTCACATAGTTTGACTTGTTTCCAGATATTTCACATTCTCATATTCTCACAAATTCGTTGGTATTCTTTTTGCAACAGAAAGATAAAATGTGTTCCAGTCTCCGCAACAAGTAAAGGTTTCAACGGTTCTCAACCACGTACTCTCGTGCATTTGTTCTCTTTGACATATAAGTATGTTTCCATCTCTTTTGTTCTATTCAAACGTAATCATACACCAATGTATTTATCTTCTGATCACTCCCCCCAAACTTTCTATTGTGTGTTATGTGCAACTGAAGTTATAGAAACTATTGTGTGTTATGTGCAACTGAAGTTATAGAAACTATTGTTTGTTTTATGTAACTCATATTATAGAAACTATTGTGTAGGTTTTATGTGTAGCTGAAGTTATAGAAACTATTGTGTAGGTTTTATGTGTAGCTGAAGTTATAGAAACTATTGTGTAGGTTTTATGTGTAAATGAAGTTATAAAGACTATTATGTAAGTGTTATACCCATGGGGTTTCTATATAAAGAAGTGCAAATTTTTGATACACGTTGTGTGTGTAACGGTTGATCCTGCTCTGTCAAAACTGGTCAATGTTTCTTATCTTCTGTTAGGAAGATCTTCTTATTGGATGGAGGTTGCATGTGTGATAAAGACACCCTTACTGTGGCCATGTCATGCTCAGTGTTATTTTTATTTAAATAACCTCTAGCAGAAAAAAAATGGCAACCTTAAATGTTGAATCATGGACCTCACGAATGTGAGAACAACCCTCTAACCTCTCAAATATGCGACATCATGTGTAATACCATGTGTATATGTTAATATGTAATTAGTGAAAATATTATAGTGTGTCCTTGACAAAAATAGAAACGGTAATACCAGTAGTTTTTAGCGCAGGTCGCATGCCAAGGTACGTCCTCCTTTATTGAGGTACATGGAAACTGTAATAGGGCAAGGGGGAAAATTGAGAGGGAGGGGTTGAGAAGCAGACCCGTTAAAGAAAAATTAGTGGCACATCTTGCCTTCTAAATGACTTATTTGACTATAAACATAATTGTAATTGGCTGTTATACATCACAGTGATCAATGAAAACGACGAGGATAGTTCAAATCAGTCTGTAAGAAGGCATGGTTTCCAATTATCCAGTATGTCTTATGTAGTAGACGGTTCTGTCTCAAGCAAGTTATGAGATGTTTACAATGTAAGAAGACAGAAAATCAATGATTTATTTCCAGATTTCACGCTAATTCATATGTACATTGGATATGAGACTGATTGACGAAGAAAATATAATTGCATATTAATAGATTACATCTTAGTTAAATTTATAATAAACCTGTTCTGTGCTAAGATACGCTTTATCGAAATTTGGGAGGAGACATTAATAAATGAGAAAAGTGATTATTAATGTGACAAACAAAATATCTACAGATAACGACAAGTTTGTATAATCCAGAGTCCGGTCAGATTAATTACCTGTTCGTTTAATTTTTTATGTATCCAACATTGATATTCAGGTATTTGTGAGTGGAGGGTGCATGTGTGTGTGTGTGTGTGTGTGTGTGTGTGTGTGTGTGTGTGTATTAAACAATTATTTCTGTTGACGTCAACTTTTGTTAACCTTCTCCCCCCCCCTTCCCTTTTAATAGCAGCCAGCCTTTTTTTAAAACCTCCTCCACAGCCACCTACTAACGTGTTAATAGCTGCCGACATTTTTTTCCAACATCCTCCCCTGCCCGATCCTCCTTGTTAATAGCTGCCATCTTTTTTTCAAATTTCCTTCCCCGCCACCTCCTAACGTGTTAATAGCTGCCAGTGTTTTTCAAACCATCCCCCAGCCCTAATTGTTGACGTAATGTATGGACAAGCACTTTCAACAGTATTACTTGTAAAATTAAGACGATCTGATTTCATACCACATACAGGTTTCAGAACAAATGATTTTATGAAACATCTCAACTAATCAATGAACCGATATTCAGAAAGTCAAAACAGTTGATGTGCATAGGGAATGGATAGGGTCATTAGATGAAGCTCAAATGTGGGCATCAGTCAGAAAAAAAAAATCATGCTTATCTTTCTCTCCTACATCGCGAGTGTGGAGGAAAACGAACGGGCCGACTGATTAGCTAGTCTCGTCACCATAACTGATGGTCAGCCTATGAACTGAGCAGACATATTCAGTGCTCTTCGCGAGTCTGTGCGATTAGAGGATTTGGAGATACATGGACATGAGTCAATATCGAGAATTCACGATTTGGGAGTGAGGATAAACATAACACGTAGAGAATACCTAATACAGATTTAAAATAGAGCACTGAACCTATATAGAACGAGAGCCATCAACCACTGGACCCTGAGAGCTTTCCTTAAGCGAAGAACTAAGCACCTATGGACGTATACGGTTTGCCAAAATGATAATCAGCATACCTAGCCTAACATACCGACACAACCAGTATTAATGGGAAATTTATATACATGTTGAGATGGATCATTGCGCCAAATAGGTGATTTATTATATTATGGTTTACTGCAGATCCAGTGTGCATGGCCTCAAACCCTTTGACCCAAATGTTATTGCGTGATATGTGTATATGTTTGTGAGCTGTTATTTCGTTTAGTATTGTTTTCTAGCTATTTGGCAGTGGATGGAGAAGTATTTTCCGACATTATCTACCGCTGGGAATTAAAACAGATGGTGGTCGATAGTTTCGTAAGGATGATTTCACAGCCGTTGCACTGAGGTTTTTTGCGGTTGTATGCTGTTCAAGTAATTGATAAGCTGCATAGGCATTTTGAAATGTTGGGTAGAATAGATTCATAAATAGGTTCACTTTCTAACATAGTAATACTTCGATAGAAGAAACAGACAGATTCGTAACTGGAACGGTAACACTATGCAATTAAACATTGGTACGTGGTTAGTGGATGGGAATCATCAATAGATTATCACGCTAGTGTATGTTCTAGTGGAGCGGAAACATCAAGAGATGATCAGATTTCTGTATTGTGTATGTATGAAGGGAATTTCCCGGAGATAGATACATTTGTGTATGTTTAAGTTTGACGGGAGTTGTCAGAACATTGGTGTATGTGTAAGTTTGAAGGGAGTTGTCAGAACATTGGTGTATGTGTAAGTTTGAAGGGAGTTGTCAGAACATTGGTGTATGTGTAAGTTTGTAGGGAGTTGTCAGAACATTGGTGTATGTGTAAGTTTGTAGGGAGTTGTCAGAACATTGGTCTATGTGTAAGTTTGCAGGGAGTTGTCAGAACATTGGTGTATGTGTAAGTTTGCAGGGAGTTGTCAGAACATTGGTGTATGTGTAAGTTTGCAGGGAGTTGTCAGAACATTGGTGTATGTGTAAGTTTGAAGGGAGTTGTCAGAACATTGGTGTATGTGTAAGTTTGAAGGGAATTGTCAGAACATTGGTGTATGTGTAAGTTTGAAGGGAGTTGTCAGAACATTGGTGTATGTGTAAGTTTGAAGGGAGTTGTCAGAACATTGGTGTATGTGTAAGTTTGAAGGGAGTTGTCAGAACATTGGTGTATGTGTAAGTTTGAAGGGAGTTGTCAGAACATTGGTGTATGTGTAAGTTTGAAGGGAGTTGTCAGAACATTGGTGTATGTGTAAGTTTGTAGGGAGTTGTCAGAACATTGATGTATGTGTAAGTTTGTAGGGAGTTGTCAGAACATTGGTGTATGTGTAAGTTTGTAGGGAGTTGTCAGAACATTGGTGTATGTGTAAGTTTGAAGGGAGTTGTCAGAACATTGGTGTATGTGTAAGTTTTGAAGGGAGTTGTCAGAACATTGGTGTATGTGTAAGTTTGAAGGGAGTTGTCAGAACATTGGTGTATGTGTAAGTTTGAAGGGAGTTGTCAGAACATTGGTGTATGTGTAAGTTTGAAGGGAGTTGTCAGAACATTGGTGTATGTGTAAGTTTGAAGGGAGTTGTCAGAACATTGGTGTATGTGTAAGTTTGAAGGGAGTTGTCAGAACATTGGTGTATGTGTAAGTTTGTAGGGAGTTGTCAGAACATTGATGTATGTGTAAGTTTGAAGGGAGTTGTCAGAACATTGGTGTATGTGTAAGTTTGTAGGGAGTTGTCAGAACATTGGTGTATGTGTAAGTTTGAAGGGAGTTGTCAGAACATTGGTGTATGTGTAAGTTTGAAGGGAGTTGTCAGAACATTGGTGTATGTGTAAGTCTGAAGGGAGTTGTCAGAACATTGGTGTATGTGTAAGTTTGAAGGGAGTTGTCAGAACATTGGTGTATGTGTAAGTTTGAAGGGAGTTGTCAGAACATTGGTGTATGTGTAAGTTTGTAGGGAGTTGTCAGAACATTGATGTATGTGTACGTTTGAAGGGAGTTGTCAGAACATTGGTGTATGTGTACGTTTGAAGGGAGTTGTAAGAACATTGGTGTATGTGTAAGTTTGAAGGGAGTTGTCAGAAAATTGGTGTATGTGTAAGTTATAAGGGGATTATCATGAGATAGATAGATACATTAGTGTATATGTACCTTGTGAGGGAGTTATAATGAGATATTGCAGTGATGTATGTATACGCCTGATGGGAGTTATCAGGAGTTATATCATTTGCACTATAGTCTCTATAACTGTTACACATGACATACAATAGTATTTTTAACTCAAGTTATACATATCACATACACAATAGTTTCTTTAATTTCACATACACAATAGTTTCTTTAATTTCACATACACAATAGTTTCTTTAATTTCACATACACAATAGTTTCTTTAATTTCACATACACAATAGTTTCTTTAATTTCACATACACAATAGTTTCTTTAATTTCACATACACAATAGTTTCTTTAATTTCACATACACAATAGTTTCTTTAATTTCACATACACAATAGTTTCTTTAATTTCACATACACAATAGTTTCTTTAATTTCACATACACAATAGTTTCTTTAATTTCACATACACAATAGTTTCTTTAATTTCACATACACAATAGTTTCTTTAATTTCACATACACAATAGTTTCTTTAATTTCACATACACAATAGTTTCTTTAATTTCACATACACAATAGTTTCTTTAATTTCACATACACAATAGTTTCTTTAATTTCACATACACAATAGTTTCTTTAATTTCACATACACAATAGTTTCTTTAATTTCACATACACAATAGTTTCTTTAATTTCACATACACAATAGTTTCTTTAATTTCAGATACACATGACACACAATAGTGTATATACCTTCAGCTACACATAACACGCACACAATAGTGTATATAACTTAGGTTACAAATAACACTTGCACTATAGTTTCTATAACTTCAGTTACACATACCACTTGCACTATAGTTTCTATAACTTCAGTTACACATACCACTTGCACTATAGTTTCTATAACTTCAGTTGCACATAACACTTGCACTATAGTTTCTATAACTTCAGTTACACATACCACTTGCACTATAGTTTCTATAACTTCAGTTACACATAACACTTGCACTATAGTTTCTATAACCTAGTTACACATAACACACAATACTTCAGTTACACATACTACTTGCACTATAGTTTCTATAACTTCAGTTACAAATACCACTTGCACTATAGTTTCTATAACTTCAGTTGCATATAACACTTGCACTATAGTTTCTATAACCTAGTTACACATAACACACAATACTTCAGTTACACATACTACTTGCACTATAGTTTCTATAACTTCAGTTTCCAAATTAATCTAACAGGTCTGGATACCCATGAACACAGATGTGACCATCAAATATATGTCATGTTATCTCATTGGGAATCATCCTTTTAAGTGCAAATCCTTTGACTTTTCCAGTGCTTTTCATTGGTCAGTGTGTGTGTACTTTGTGTTGACAGCCAATGAAAATTACGGAAAACGTCAAACAGAATACTTTAGTAGGATACTTCTCCGTGAGCCAACATGACTTATATTTGTTGACAATCGCAACGCTTCCTACTGTAACTATATCTATCTCGCTACCACCGAACACAAAGACATACTAAACATATAAATTAAGTATATATGTCTAGAAATGAACCGCAACCATAGAATAATATAAGATATGTTGGCTAATTGGAAACCAAACTTCTAAAATGACTAACACTTTCTGTGATTTTCATTCGCTGTCGAGACAAAGTGTAGATATAATAATCAACGAAAGTCAAACTTAAATTAAAATAAGTCAGAGTAAAATGCTGTTTTTCAATTAGACAACGGTCCGGATACGTGTGAACGGCCACATTCTGAACATACTGCTATGTCTGATTAATTAACGTTTATGCATCAAAGATGATGGTGTTGTCAAGATGGCGGACAGTGGTAGTTTGTAGTCGCAAGAGGGAAATTCTTAGATAATTTATGTAGAAGGATTAACCCAAGAAATAGATGAGCAAATACAATCAAAGAAACATTAAACAGACACGGGCTTATCATAGCCAATGTAATCTCAAATGGCTGAAGACAAAAAAATTCAGAATCCTCCCCCCTTCAGGACACTTAAAGGCACAAGTGGAAATGACAATAGATAGATAGATCGATAGATATTCATCATGTAGTGAGTTGCCTTTATGAAAACAGTCACACTTGAATGAAACATATCTCTGGAAAGAAAAGTTTCGATTTATTAATTTCTTACCAGACTTCCATAAACTAGCTCGCCAATTTCATACCAGAGCCACACCGGTTTCCTGTGAGGACCTCTCAACAGAACGCAAACACGCCTTCATTCGTGACGATTTTGATTATTGTCTTGTTTTGGTTTGTCACTATATATACATACTTGGAGCCACCAGCCAAAAAAAAAAAGAAGAAAATTAGGCCAAGCCGACAAACTATATGCACGGAAATCATAAATAATCAGCCTTCTAGTTCATACTTACTTCCCGCTGAGAGGTCTTACTATCATTCGGAGGTCACGCAGAAAATGTGCTTGGAACGCCATCTATGACTGAGATCGTAATTGGATTTGCCTGGCTGACATTCACAATAAGATTTAATGGGAAGGAGTTAACCGGGTTTTCCTAGGCAGCTTTCACCCGCTAACAACATTCTTCAGGCATGTGGTTCCTAAACTAATGTTCAGGAAGAGATAAACGTATGATTTTTTTGAAAAAAATACAAGGTCCTCCAGAAGCAATTCATGGTTTCAGTGAAAATGATCGTTCATTTTATATAACTTTGCAACATGTGCATTCTATAGTGCGTTCATAAACTGTTGTCCACCGATATTGTCTATTTTATCCGTAATTACTGAATGCGTATATGTTTCATATTTTCCATGAGTGCATTATTTCATAATAACGTTACAGATTTATGATTAATTAGTATATAGATTGAACGGATTTATCGCAGCAGTCGCTACGAATGACGTTTTTAAGGTAGTAATGATTTGATTTTATATGGAAAAGGAATTTTACAGTAAATGCTGGTATAGGCGTATCATTCATTTGTTGAAGCATGGGTAAAAATAAGGTATTCCGAATGTGATATTTTCTTTCGTTGCATTGAGATTATATGTAGCGAGATATATAAATTTGACAGTTAACCGTTTATATAATTGTAATATTGCTTACAATCTCAACAGTTTAAAACAAACGAAAACATACATTGTACATACCGTAGTCATAATCATCTTTGTCCTAGTGTAAACATTCTAAGTATTTTTTGTAAGCACTCAGAAATCTTTTATCAAAACATTTTCTGGATGCAATCTACAATGCGGAGAAAATTAAGTGTCCAGCATTTAATATTATCAGTTTATGACTTTTATTTTTCACCTCCTACCCTAACTAACACCTTTTAGTTTGCTCTTCATAAATGTTTTATAAAGAACGCTCTTTCTCAGCAAAAGATTCAATTACAATAGTTTACTACGTTCAACAATTGCAGTATGGTTTTTTTGTCCAGCAAGGCTGGGCTATATATTAATATCACACATGTATATATTTTGATTTATATGTCACATCGGCTATGTGTTTTCATATGTTCACTATTACATTGATGCGATCAAAATCCAACTTCTTCTAATTTTTCACTCTGTACCTGTTTAGAGTTCTAATCCGATGAATCGTAAAGATCGATAATAGTAGTTTGGTTGAATGAAGCGTAAACCATCTTTCTGCCAATATTCTTCTTCCACTTTTACTATATGGTGGGGTGTAGAGGGAACGCATTGCTCTAGGCGGACCCAGGGTTAGCAGATAACCAAGATCCCAAATGTACCTCCACGTGGTGAACCTGGAAACAGAAATACAGCAGCTCGAGCTGATTCTGGCCAAATCATTTGGGGATCGTGTCAGAGAATGTGGAGGTAGCAGACGGAAAGAGATTTGACTGCAGAAGAGACAGACAATATCTCCGACACCACAAGCATCACCACATATAGCGACAATGTCGACATACAGTGAATCTAGTCAGTCCAGTCCGAACATTGGAGGGGCTGCCAATGTAAAATGCACGTAAACATGCATGGCGAGAGACAAATAGATTTCATACCGAGTACAATAAAACAATGAAAGGGCAGAAGAGCGCTATAGGGCAAGCGCGAACTGCACATAGAAAGTGAAAAGTCTCTAGGAAAGGTGAACTACAAGCTCCCTCAGCTCGAGTCGAGCATCTAGTTACCTGTAATCCTTACAGACAGAGACCCAGACCCATCCATTGGCGGCTGGTAAAGCAAGAAGACCTAATCCAACTCTAATGTCGTGCCTTCCTAAACCGGAAATATGCTCGCGAAGAGAAAGGGTTCCGTACCCGATGGGCTCAGGCACAAAAGGGACAACGATTTAGCCCTGGCCCAACTCTACTGTCAGGTTTTCCTACACCGGAAATACACTTGAAGAGAGAAAGGGTTCAGTACCTGATGGGCTCAGGCGCTATTGGGACAAGGACGCTCAGCTCGATAACGCCTTGCTCTCAAACGCGTGGTGTGAGACTCGAACTTGGACAAGGGGTTCACGATGTCGGTGAATGACACCTCGGCTAAGAGGGCGAAAGAGCCAGGGTCCAACTCCTCTGTTGAGTTCTTCCCCTTAAGGAACCAGGCTCACGGATGAGAAACGGTTCATTACCCAATGGGCACAGGCACGGCGCGTCCAATTACACGAGGCAAGTTCATAGACAGTGGAACACCTCGTGCGAGTCAGACGAGAGCAAAAATCGTCTGGGCGGAGAGTCGCCACTACGCGTGCCTGGAGACAGATATAGAGGCTGTCACAGGCTAAGGGTAGCCCACCTGAATTGTCAAGGCATGCCGAAATCGGATTTGCTAGGCCTACAAGGCGCATAACGGTGGCACAACCGTGGCAAACCCGGCGGATTTCGCACGGATATCCGTGATGGTTACAATGGAGCGAACGCGAAACAAACAAACATACTATATGGTCTTCACATTTTATCCTGAATTCTTTGTCAATGACGGAGAGCTTAGTATATGCAATTTTCTGAACATCAATTAGTTTGAAGGTTTTATTTTTCTTTGCCACTGCTCTCTTACTTTTAGCCCAAACAAATTCTATTAGATTTAAATATGAATACAGTGGTAATTTATACATCTATGCCCATGCTCCTCTATAATTTCATCAATGCGGTAACTCTTCGCTCTTTGTGCATTCTTTACCAACAACAGTAACTCCGGTTTCATGTTCATTACAGTAAATGGAATATGTTATTGTCTAAGCCATATTTTTTATCTCTTACTTAGTAGATGCATTATATAAAACCAACAATGGTTAAAGTAGATGAACATTATTTAAACATATATACCGTGCAGTTGCTTGGCGAGTGCATGCTCTAAGAGAAAACAACAGTGGATGATTGTTTTCCTGCTGCTATTGATGTAGTTATGATGAAAATACTTTAGGACAACTTATAGTCACACACTTTGCCCGATATTGAATACATGTTATACGTAGTCAGCAATATGAATGACTAAAAGTACTTTCAATGACATGAGGAAAATACTAACATCTGTAGTCAGCAATATGAATGACTAAAAGTACTTTCAATGACATGAGGAAAATACTAACATCTGTAGTCAGCAATATGAATGACTAAAAGTACTTTCAATGACATGAGGAAAATACTAACATCTGTAGTCAGCAATATGAATGACTAAAAGTACTTTCAATGACATGAGGAAAATACTAACATCTGTAGTCAGCAATATGAATGACTAAAAGTACTTTCAATGACATGAGGAAAATACTAACATCTGTAGTCAGCAATATGAATGACTAAAAGTACTTTCAATGACATGAGGAAAATACTAACATCTGTAGTCAGCAATATGAATGACTAAAAGTACTTTCAATGACATGAGGAAAATACTAACATCTGTAGTCAGCAATATGAATGACTAAAAGTACTTTCAATGACATGAGGAAAATACTAACATCTGTAGTCAGCAATATGAATGACTAAAAGTACTTTCAATGACATGAGGAAAATACTAATATCTGTAGTCAGCAATATGAATGACTAAAAGTACTTTCAATGACATGAGGAAAATACTAACATCTGTAGTCAGCAATATGAATGACTAAAAGTACTTTCAATGACATGAGGAAAATACTAACATCTGTAGTCAGCAATATGAATGACTAAAAGTACTTTCAATGACATGAGGAAAATACTAACATCTGTAGTCAGCAATATGAATGACTAAAAGTACTTTCAATGACATGAGGAAAATACTAACATCTGTAGTCAGCAATATGAATGACTAAAAGTACTTTCAATGACATGAGGAAAATACTAACATCTGTAGTCAGCAATATGAATGACTAAAAGTACTTTCAATGACATGAGGAAAATACTAACATCTGTAGTCAGCAATATGAATGACTAAAAGTACTTTCAATGACATGAGGAAAATACTAACATCTGTAGTCAGCAATATGAATGACTAAAAGTACTTTCAATGACATGAGGAAAATACTAACATCTGTAGTCAGCAATATGAATGACTAAAAGTACTTTCAATGACATGAGGAAAATACTAACATCTGTAGTCAGCAATATGAATGACTAAAAGTACTTTCAATGACATGAGGAAAATACTAACATCTGTAGTCAGCAATATGAATGACTAAAAGTACTTTCAATGACATGAGGAAAATACTAACATCTGTAGTCAGCAATATGAATGACTAAAAGTACGTTCAATGACATGAGGAAAATACTAACATCTGTAGTCAGCAATATGAATGACTAAAAGTACTTTCAATGACATGAGGAAAATACTAACATCTGTAGTCAGCAATATGAATGACTAAAAGTACTTTCAATGACATGAGGAAAATACTAACATCTGTAGTCAGCAATATGAATGACTAAAAGTACTTTCAATGACATGAGGAAAATACTAACATCTGTAGTCAGCAATATGAATGACTAAAAGTACTTTCAATGACATGAGGAAAATACTAACATCTGTAGTCAGCAATATGAATGACTAAAAGTACTTTCAATGACATGAGGAAAATACTAACATCTGTAGTCAGCAATATGAATGACTAAAAGTACTTTCAATGACATGAGGAAAATACTAACATCTGTAGTCAGCAATATGAATGACTAAAAGTACTTTCAATGACATGAGGAAAATATTAACATTTAAACAAATCATAATTTAAACATAATTTTATACAATGCTACATATATTCTACAAAAAATATTACAACAGAAAAAGTGAAAGTGCAACCAAATATAATAATTAACGATTTCGAACTAGAGGACGTAACATATTTCCAGTATTTGGTGACAAACATGAACAGCTCAGGACACTGTGCCGTGGAAATAAAGAGAAGAATTGCAATAGCGACATTGAAACTTGCGCAAATGAAAAATCTTTGGCAACGTACCAGCAGCATAGCCAAACTATGTATGATCAGAACATGAGTATTTCCAGTGACAATGTACGGTTGTGAGGCATGCACATGAAATAAAGCAGTAGCAACGAGAATCGCTGCTTTAGAAATGAAATGCTGAAGAAAAAAAGTTACGTATTCCATGGACAGCACAAAGACAAATCAAGAAGTATTAAGATCAATAAACGTCGAAGAGGACTGGCTAATTAAGACAATGATAACAAGAAAGTTGAGTTATTTTGGTCATATAAAGAGACATAACAGCATGGAACTATTAAAAACTGAAGGCAGAGTTAACGGCAACAGGGAAAGAGGTCGCCCAATACGATGATGCTGCAGTGATATTTCAGATTGTTTAAACATGTCTCTAGCTCATCAGGTCAATTCGTCCAGACACGCGATGTGTTCTAACATAAGCATGACGACGTTCTGGAAAGAATGTCACATGGTGATGCTATGCATGTACGAAAAAAAGGACAATAATCTTTAAAAGAAAACGTAATGAATAAAGTGATAATTAATTCTGTGCAGATGTCTTATATACTACGCTTTGATCATGGTTGCACTTTCGTTGCAGCTAACCTTGTTTGAGGAGACGATCCTCTATACAGATTAGTCAGCAAGCAACAACTCCATCTTCATAGATGCACTTCAGCACCTGCATGGTGGCACTGATATATATATATATATATATAAACTCAGATATTATAAACACACTGAATATTCCAGAGTGTTGGTTACTAAACACAATAACAAAAAGAAAACTACGCCTGTTTGGTCATATAAAGAGACATAACTGTTTAGAAAGACAAATAATGGAGGGAAGAGTACTTGGGAAGAGGAGAAGGGGCAGACCAAGAAGACGATGGACTGACGACATTAAAGATAACATGAATACATCGCTAGAAAATGCAGCCACATCGCCCAAGACAGAGAGAGGTTCAGAGAGTTCATTGGAAAGACAACGTTCTGGAAGGAATACGTCACATGACATATATATATATATATATATATATATATATATATATATATATATATATATATATATATATATATATATATATATATATATATATATATATATATATATATATATATATATATATATATAACTTGAAATGTAGGCGATAATGACAGCATTTACAAACTTGGGTTGCTGCATGTCTTTGTGTGTGTGGAGGCATGTTTGCTGCAATTCTATGGTATTTGAAGGCATGCTTGTTGCATGTCCTTGGTGTGTGTGGACGCATGGTTGCTGCATGTCCTTCGTGTGTGTGGAGCATGGTTACTGTATACCTATGGTGTGTGTAGATGCATGGTTACTGTATGCCTATGGTGTGTGTGGATGCATGGTTGCTGCATGTCTATGGTGTGTGTGTGGAGGCATGGTTGCTGCATGTCTATGGTGTGTGTGTGTGGAGGCATGGTTGCTGCATGTCTATGGCTGGTAAATCAAGTCATGACATAGAATCACGTGCCACAGTTCAAACACGCTTAATCAAGAGGGACATCTGTGTGTTTCATGTCTGCCTCTTTTAGCCAAGACGTTTTACACATGCCTTTGAGATTTCATACTTCTCAACGATACTTGTGTACTTACGTGAAACTTACGTTTATTTTACGATGGCCAAACAATGACTAACAAACTATCGAACTATGTGATGTATGTACGAATACATATGCATAACAATATAAAAGATATTTTCAACATTCCAACGTTAAGGTTTTTCTCAAGAAAACCCAAACAAACTGTACAATACAAATACAAAACAAACAATAAAAACAAGAACAATAATGGTACTATCACAGAAAGACTAAGCAGCAGACATTTAACGGTATTACGTTCAAGGTGACGATGGCGTATACGTGACATACGTATTGTCACGGAGGCGAATTTCTGAAAAAGGAAAAGGGAATTGAGAACTTGATAAAACAAAACTATAATTGGAAACAACATGGACAGCAAAAGACGAGAACCCTACCACCCACAATTGAAACAAATGTATCGGTTTATATTTTAGTTCGGTACCCTTAAGTCTTTGCCCTTAATTTCGATCATTCATTTGTTTACAAGTTACTATCAAACACGATTTTTCGTTACTTTTTGTATATGTAGATATAATAAATAATAATAATAATAATAATAATAATAATAATAATAATAATAATAATAATAATAATAATAATAAGACCCGTAGCCCGTCAGGTCCGTTGGGGTGCAACACTGAATACATCAGCACACAATGCCCTCCAAATAGCTCTGTCCTCAGCCATTCGGAGGAGTGTTGAAAAATCACGCCCAGACTGTATGCAAATATGCAAACATACAGGATTAAAATACGTACGGTTTATAGATGTCACATGTGTTGTTATATATATATACATGTATGTGCGCGTGGGCGTATGCTTGTGTATGTTCATATGCGACAACTGGGTGCACATCCCTCAAGTAATACATTATAGTGGCACGTCTAGATGACACGAAAACTACTAATAGTCCACGTCTTGCATGGTATCTTATATTCTCAGACTTTGATTACATCTCATGTATGCTCAGATTTTGATTGTTCTCATATATTCTCATATATTGATTACATCTCATGTATGCTCAGACTTAGATTACATCTCAAGTATGCTCAGATTTTGATTACATCTCATGTATGCTCATATATTGATTATTCACATATATTCTCAGATTTTGATTAAATAACATGTATGATCAGATTTTGATTGTCTCATATATGCTCATATATTTAAATTCAGCTCCTACCGTGTGTTGAGGAAGTCCGAAAAGGGAGCAAAGAATAGCGAAGGTGTTACCTGCCAGCTTGATGTAGGAAGCGACAGGAGATCTTTGGGGATGAGTTGGCTGTTCCATCAAATACAGTTTCAGAATGAACGAGAAGAAGTGCCGAAGTCAACGAAGTCAAACCGAAAAACACAGATATCGCAGTCAAGATGTAAACTATTGTACAACGCGTTCCGTTCTACGAACAACATCCTGCCAATCTGCAGGAAATTTTGACTGAACACAGAAGAAGAAGACGAGGACGAGAATTCCAACTGAAATTTTCAGTACTAAGGTATAATTCTTTCTAGTACGAGTATTGGATGATTGTGTCGTTCTAAATACGAGAATAAAAAATGGCGAACTTGATAATAACTAAGGTCGATAATAGTGATAGAGAAGAAATATTAGACTAGCCATATAGGAAACATCATATGGTAATTAAATCATAAAGCGTATATTTGATTACTTGTTTGGGTAGATCTATTACAGTATTTACGATCGGTAGCCTCACGTGGGCAGATAAAATTACCCACACGACTATCGATTTTTACTGGATAAATTGTACCTGTGTGATACTCAGGAATCTGGTTAATATTTCTAGAATATTGATATATGATGTCAGTGGGAATCTGCAATATGATTATATATACAGTAAGTAAAATTGGTGGGAGATTATCATACGACTCTGTAACTGGAGTGGTAAGTAGCGCGTCATGAGCGTACAAGGTTCAAACCCCTACCGCAGACAAATGTTTAAACGGACAGTTGATAAACCAACGATAACCTAATAAACGTAACTGTATTGTATATCTATTACCGCCGAAGACGGATGTGTCGGGCCATTGGCGCAAATAAAACGGCGACACAACGCATTTCTATTCTCTGGACTACATCCTGCTAGAAATCTAGTAGGACAATGTTCTTGCTACAAGGGAGAGCCAGCAGGAGTTTGAGAATGAACGATGAAGAAGAAGAAGAAGTATATCTATTATATAGTGTCCATACTGTGACGTCACCATGACAATATGGCACTGCCATTTCCTTCTGTGGTACAGGGATCTGTTATTGTTTATATTTAGACTGACTGAAGACATGGTGAGACAAGTACAGGATTTCGAGTACAAATGCTACAGACGAATTCTACGAATTTCCTATAGGGAACATAAGACCAATAGATAGATAGATATATGATTTCATGTACCGCCAAGAAATCCAATGTAGAAGTCCTCAGTGATGCTTTAGTAAAACACAAACTATAGGAAAATTTAGAAGCGGACAGTCCAGATACTTAGAGAATGTGATGAGAAAAACAAAACGAACATTCAGTAACTATAGCAAATATCTAGGGAAAAGGGACAGGGCAGACAAAGAGAGAATCTTCTGGATGGGTTTTCACTTTGACACAAAATGATGTCACCAACTAAACTTACAATACAAAATACTGAGAACTGTGGAAAAAATGATCACCTACGCAACTAGGCATGACACTTGATTGATTGATATAAAATAACAGCAAGTAAAAATGTTGGGAAGATCACGAAGTCCTGAAAATTATATGCTACCAGCTATATCATTCAAAGACTTATTAGACATTTTTAGTAGTCACGTTACGTCAAGGTAACTGTATTATCATCACTACCAAGCACCGAATTGTGTATGTGGTACCATCATTACCACATGATTTTGTGTGTGGTACCGAACATTGTGGGTTACTAACACTACCACGCACCGAATGTTGTGTGTTACCAACACTACCACGCACCCAATGTTGTGTGTTACCATCACTACCACGCACCGGATGTTGTGGGTTACTAACACTACCACGCACCGGATGTTGTGTGTTACAAACACTACCACGCACCGAATGTAGTGTGTTACCAACACTACCACGCATGAATGTTGTGGGTTACTAACACTACCACGCACCGAATGTTGTGTGTTACTAACACTACTACGCACCGAATGGTGTGTGTTACTAACACTACCACGCACCGAATGTTGTGGGTTACTAACACTACCACGCACCGAATGTTGTGTGTTACCATCACTACCACGCACCGAATTGTGTGTGGGTTACCATCGCTGTCATGCAGCGGATTTTGTGATTATGAACTTGATTGCGATCATCGGGTTACAGCGTGTCAGGTTCGAAACCACGTCCGGCTAAAATACAATTCAGATTGTGATTTCTCGCTTGACACGACCACTCCTCCAGTCGACTCAACTGTAAATGAATACCAGACGCTGAGTATGAGTTAGGGGATGTACAGACAACAAGGAAGAGAACTGGCCACCCACCTAATATTTGCTGCGGCTTAGTACTTGAACAGTTATCTTCACCCCCGACGGCAGGTTGCTACCATGGGACCTACCTTTACTTTTACTTACAATATCATAAACTTGGCTCCTCCTCTCTCGGACATATCTATGGTATTTCCTTTCAGTAACAATCAAGAGTTTTTCACAAACAATATTCCCGCCACGTAAAGATTTCTTATAATTGAAGTTTAAAATATAAATGTATCTTACAATGTTACACATATCACTTTTAGAATTTTCAATACGGCAATATGTTTGCAATATTGCTATTAGTGACGATAAACGAAGATCTGCAACCACTACTCAAGCCAGTAAAACCAATAGACATTTTAATAGTCAATGCATAAATAGAAAAATGAAGACAAGAACATTCTAGGGCAATTTGGACTATGAACAAGAAATCGCAGAGGAGAAAGACTTATACAGCTTTGTGATGAGGACAACATGACCATATGTAATACATTCTTAAACATGAAAATAGAAGATTATATACATGGAAAAGTCCTGGAGACAGAAAGAGGAACAAAATAGATTATATTATAATCAACAACTGATTTAGAAATAATGTCAAGAACACTACCAACAAGATATCAATTATGACCGTAATCCAGTGCTGTATAAAATATAAGTCAAACTTTAAAAGATAGAACATAGAAGAAATCAAGATCCAAAGATAGACACATCAGCACTAAAATAGCTAGACATACAACAAAAATACCTTGTAGATTTAAAGAATAGATATGAGCATCTAATTGCAGCATGCATAGAACAATACAGAAGGGAAAATCCAGAATAGAAAATAGACAATAAATGGGAAAGTCTAAGAAAAAATATTCAAACATAAAGTGATAATTTAACAATAAGAAAAGTCAAGAACAAACGTACATGGATGACAGATGAAATATTAGAGAAAATGTCAGACAGAAAGAAAGCTAAAAATACCCCAAAATACTCAATTGTAGACAGTGAGATAAGCAACATGTGCAAAAACAGCGAACAAACAATGTCTAGAAACACAATTCAGTGAAATAGAGGAGAGGTCAATACTACAGAGAAGACATACGTAATGCATAAGTAGATAAGGGAAATCCTATAAATGCTGCACTAAAGATAACAACGGAAAAAGTATATTTGATAAAACAGAAGTACTTACAAGACTGGCAGATTATGTAACAGAACTGTTTGACGACCAACGGAACAAAAAAACCTACAATACACAACAATAATGGACCAGCAATACTGAAAGCAGATGTAGAAAATGCAATAACATCAATCAAATGTGGAAAGGTCCTAGTCTCTGCCAACTAGGAGCAACAACAGCAGACATAATAAAAACTATAAATGCATTTGGTATACATATTATCACATAATGTTGCAATGACATATATAAAACAGCACACATACGTACAAATCTAACATCATCAATAGTCATACCACTACCTTAGAAGGCTGTGGACTGTACCGAATATAGAACAATAAGTCTAATGAGTTATATAACTAAAATTCAACTCAAGATAATACATGAGATAGACACTGAGGTCGGTGAAGAATTACATACTATGAATTTCATATTGTTTACATGTCAATAGTATATCTAGTGCTTCTGTGGTGGTAACGTTGTTGGTAGTGTTGTCATTGTTTTTCACTGTTTGTTTTATGTATTCTTGAGAAAGACCTAATGATTCAAAACGTTGAAAATGTCTTGTGTATTTGTCTGTTTTCGTGTTTAAACCTCATAATCCTTCATAATCCTATCTTGTTCAAGTGAAGCATTCTTCTTCTTCTTCAGCGTTCATTCTCCAACTCCCACTGCATCTCGCTTGTAGCAGGGCGATGGTCCGACTAGATTTCCAGCATACTGTAGTCCAGAGAATGGAAATGCGTTGTGTCGCTGTTTTATTTACGCTAATGGCCCGACACATAAGGCTTCGGCGAACGAGTGAAACATTCAAAAATCTGTGTTGTACATAAGTGATATTGTTGTTATATTTCACGCAGTACCATCTTATATTGATTGCACTGTCGTAGGACAGCTGAGTAGGTACCGCATAGTTCTTGTCGGTGTGTCACTTGTGCACCCAAAAATGATGCGCATTGCTTCATTCTCAATTATATCCAGTCTTTCTATCTGAGTTTGACTAAGAGTCAGAATTTCTAGTGCATATTCCACCACATCCACCGCCAACCCCTGATAAAAATGAAATAACAACCTCTGTTCACACTGAGCAGCAGCCATAACCTTCACTGCTGCTAGGTATTTGGCTGCTCTTACGATATCATGGTCAAAATGTTCCCTGAAACTCACACTAGTGTCAAACAACACACCCAATTATATCATTGAGCGTGTTCCTTCTTACATGTTCCCGGACAACGAAATTTGTGGCATGGGTGTCTTTACCATATTATTGTTCAATGAAAACCAAGTCACGAATGCCTTAGAAGGATTTACAACTGCTACCGTATCTCTACACCAGTTCGTCAGTCTGTTCAGCTCCTCCTGTAGTTCCACGACGAACTGTTCTCGATTTCTGCCCTGCCTATACACCAAGATGTCATCGTCGTACGGCATCGTTCTGTCAGCACTTGTGATTTGATTACTAGTGCTGTGTACTGTGCATACAATGAAAAGAACAGGATATAGAGTAGATCCCTGTGGCATACCAGGGATAATAATCATTGGTGCCGATACCCAGTTACCACCACTTACAACAACGCTTACTGACTTTAAAGTTAAGTATTTAATAATTGTAGAGCTAACTAGACGTATGCCCTATAATTGCTGACCAACAATCATTTGATCTCTTTCTTCACATACTAACACGCATTGGTAATGTCAATGCAACCATGCCCACTGCTTACCAATTTACAATCACTGGACCTCTAGTCTTTCTGACTTACATCCCTTTTCCCCGTCTGTCTTCCCCTTTTCCCCACCTACCATCTTCACGTCATTGTTTCATTATATCCTTGTTCTGGTTTGATGACGCACTATGACACTAATCAGATCATGAAAGTGATTTTATATTTTAATTTTAAGTTGTGACTTTGACATGCCAATCTTGCTTCTCATACCTGTCTCTACATGTAAATTAATTACTTAATTATCTCACAACTGTTTAGAAATACAAATAATGGAGGGTAGAGTACCTGGAAAGAGGAGAAAGGGCAGACCAAGAAGACGATGGACTGACGACATTAAAGATAACATGAATACATCGTTAGAAAATACAAGCCACATCGCCCAAAACAGAGAGAGGTTCAGAGAGTTCATTGGGAAGACAACGTTCGGGATAGAATATGTCACATAACGGACTTATCTCAACATGTACCTTACATTCATTTTTACTCTACTTTGCTTCCATCTATTTCCCCTATGGCAACAAAGATGCATACATACGATTCGTTAATGTTTTCTGTCGTCTCTATTCCAGTCAGTGTGCAAAGTCTTGACAAAGTCCTAGTGATGGAAACGTTGAACATGTGTATTTGTCCCTATTTGTAAAACTGTTATCGAACCATTATTGTGATAATTTACAAATGTCATGTGCTACATGGTGGACAGTTTTACTGCAGTTTGTCTTTTTTGTTTACTAGGAAATGTAAATGGATCTGAGTAAATGATAAGCAAATAAACTGAAAAGACCGAATGATGCACGTCGCAGAAATGAGCACAAAACATGATAATATGAAGAGTGCATACATGTTTCTGTTGATTGATGAAAATGGGAGAGAATCCGGGAAAAGGAAATGAAATATTGGCGAGTTATTCGATCTTCCTTCAGGCGTAGGTGGAAATTACATTAGCTGAAGGGGGTTTCGTATTTTTTCAATAACTGAATGACATTGATATTATTCAGATAAATGCAACTTCTCCATTCCTTCTTCCGTCGTATCCGTATTTGCTTGCTAGAACAGACAACTGCCATCATTACCCCAGAGTAATCTGCACAAAGTAGTTAACGTACATTGAAGGAAGAGAACATTTTCCATGAGATGTAGTAATCCTGATGTCATTCTGACATGCTTTTAACTCTCACATGTTGATGTCTCGCTCATGAAAATGGCTGCTAATACTTGAGAGAATAAGATAATCAATGAATAGATCTAAACTAGACTGCAGATTTATGAAATCAGCAAAAGAACACGGGAATAAATCTAGACTAACGTATTGATTATCTTAGCTAACCATAGCATAGGGGAATGATTTTAGACTGGAAAAATGTTGATTCATTTATCCGAAAGAATTACCAGTGGTTCGAGGCTAATATTGATAAATTTATTGAAGAGAATCAGAGAATCAAGGAGTGCTACTAGACTCAGATATTGATACGTTAAGACTGGAGGATTATGAATTGTTTCTAGACTAGACTTTTGATTGACTTTGGAGAATCAGACAGTGATTCTAGACGAAGATTTATTCACTTAAACATAAGAATAAGTAAACAATTTTAGACTAGAATGGAATTATGATTTAGACAGGGGAATCAGTGATTCTTTCTTTACTGTAAAATTATGATTTTAGAGAGGACAATCATAAGTCGTTCCACACAAGAGAATTATGTTTCACTTAAACAAGAGCAACACAAGGGAGAGTAATAGAGTATTGATACGTTTAATCTAGTGCATAACATCCGGTGGATATCATCCAGCGGATGCCATTTATGTTGTTCGTCCGTCGTGATCAACGATCATTATTCAGCTCATCTGGGACGATGGTGATGTCTAGCTGTGACTAATGAGTCCTATACGTGCCTGGAAATTTACCACACACTCTAGCTTTTCTTCTAGCGCGTTTTTATTGCGCAATATGTCTGAAGTTCTGCCTTCTAGCGTGTTTCTATTGCGAAGCATGTCTGAAGTTTGCATTCTAGCATGTTTTTATTGTGAAACATGTCTGAAGTACTGCGCAACAGCTACATTCTTGATTCTGCGAAACACACCCATGAATTTATGTCCAGGATGAACTGAGACAGTGATGTCTTAACATTGTCTTTAAAACGCTTCTTCTATTCTCCAGTCTTTCGTAAGCCAATCTAAAGAACCATGTCTTCTGTCTAGTGTATTTGTCTTCAGCCACATTGTATATACGCTTACATATTTCTATTTAATCAGTAACTCACTCCAGCCGAAGACGGATATGTCGGACCATTAGCGCAAATAAAACGACGACACAACGCATTCTCATTCTCTGAACTTCATCCTGCTGGAAATCTAATAGGACCATGGTCCTGTTATAAGAGAGATCCATCGGGAGTTTGAGAATGAACGCTGAAGAAGAAGAGTAAGTCACTGTCTGGTATTTTATTCCATCAATGAATGTCAATTATCTTATGACCGCAGCTTATGTGAGAATTGTTTTGTATGAGTTATACATAGAATGATTCTGATGATGATGCTGATGATGATGCTGATGATGATGATCTTGAATTATGATCAGCGCTGAATTGTGTTTAAAGTGTGGGAGAGTCATTCGTCGACTACACTCTCTCTTCCTCATCCAACAGTCTTCCAGTGTCACGATAAATCAAGACGATTTTATGTACCAGGATGCAGTGGATAACCAGAGGGTTAACGTGACTCACACATTTCTCTACGCTAACAAAATGGAAAATGGAAAATGCCTCCAGTCCATTGAGCATCAGATGTCAGATCGCTCCTGTCCGCCATGTCCAGGCTTCGCATTCTCGGACAGATATGCCCATCTCATCCATAACACGCATCTGCTATTCGGGAAGGGGGAGGGATATATATTATTGAGAGTGTTCACGGACAGAAGAATTACTTTTGAGGACCACTTTGTCTGAGTGGGCAATACAGAGATATATTTCCCATTTTATTTGTACACGATATAACACAATAAAATAGTTTATGAATGTGACTTTAGTCCCACTCATTCTTCTTCTTCTTCTTGTTCGATCGTTTCAATGCTCAGAAGTCTAAAAAAGGAAAGAGGACAGATTCAATTAATTCAGTTCTCAGCAGGAGGTTCTCATAGTTGCTCCACAGCTTCACCTTCAGATCTTTTTTCTTGGGGCCATATTTTAGTTCTCATATCATTGTAGAGTAGACATATCTGTAGATATTCTAGAGTCTAGGGACTCTTTTTATGGGTATTGGTCAGTTTGGGCAGCCTTATTTGGGGGAGATGTGCTTGTAGTCTACAGTGTCCTGTGCTGAGCGTAACAATTTCAGTTTGCCGTGATCTGCTCAGCTTTAGAATGTGGTCTTATGGAAAGTTGCTGCCTGTTGACTTCATGTATGTTTGTATTTTATTTTAATGCGCGTTTTTGCTTCAGTAAGTAATATCATGTGATGGAATTGTTCCTTTTTTGCACCTGCTTTTGTTATTCTGCCAGCTGCCTCATTTCATACAATTCCACTATGCACAGAGATCCACTGCAGCACAACATTATTGTTAGCAGCTACCAATTCCAATATATGAATTGCAGTCTTATAGAATAAATATAAATAAAGATGTAAATAATTAGAGGAAACAACGTTGTGATTATTTAGAAGATTGTTGAGAGTGGTATGAACAGCTAGAAAAACTAACAAAGATGTGCTGCTAATAGAGTCAAATACGAGACGGGGGTTACTCAATAATATCAAGAAAAAGACAATCTCTAAATGTTGGTCACGTTATGAAGCAATGAGATCTGGAGAACATAGAACAGACAACGTGAGAAAATACTAGCCGGACATTGTGGCATGGCAGAGTAAGGAACGGACATGATACTGGAATTAAGGTTGTGGAGATCCATGCTCGCTTATGCCAGTTGACACACAGTCTTATGATGATGACTAACCATCATCATCTGGTGCCATGCCGGCAGGCGTAGGCGATGATGGCTCTCCACCGCTCTCTGTCTCCAGTATTATGTATCAAGATCGTTGTTCTCTGCCGTGCCAGGTTGTCAAACTGTCTATTATTTTCTCACGTTTCTGATGACTATATTTTGGATAATACATATGGAGGTAATGAAAAAAAAACCCAGTTATGTCGTTGGTTTGACACTAGCATTTTCTTGGGGAATGGGGAAAGGGAGGGTCAGGACACTACAGAGAAAGCTAGCTGAAAAGGAAGTAGATGGTAAGTAAGAGCCACTTACTACTGGCTTAGTCGACAACAGAATTGCGGATTCGACAATTAACTTAGACGGACTGAAGAAATCAAGAGAACCTTGGAATTATTTTATATCAAACCAGAGATTTCTAGAAAAATCAAGAAAACTAGATATGGTTGTTCATTAAACAGAGATTTCTGAAATAGACAAGATAACCAGAGAATGTTGTTCACTAAACCAGATATTGCTGGAAAACAAGATAACCAGAGAATGGTTGTTCACTGAACCAGTGATTGCTGGAAAAAAAAGAGAATCAAAGACTGGTTTCTCGCTAAACTAGAGATTGCTAAAAAAAAAAAAAAAAAAAAAAAAAACAAGATAACCAGAGAATGGTTGTCACTGAAGTAGAGATTGGTGGAAAAATAAACCAGATTATAGAACTATACTATACTGAGTATTTGGGAGAGATTTGGTAGCATGACACTAGATTAGAACTTAGATTCCAGGAGAATGAAACATATTGTACAAATTGTTCCAGACTGTTTTAGTTGTTCCCTAATGTGATCACATTACCTATGTTAGATGTAACAACACAAATAAGTTACAATAACTGCGTTCGTTCTCAAACTTCTGCGGGTTAACGAGATGTAATTTGGAGAAAGTAATGCGTTGTTTCATGGTTTACAGCTCGATTGCAATATGTGTGTATCTATTCGACACATCCGACTTCTGCATGACTTTTAAAATAGTTCGATATGAGATGAGATAGTAAGTCTCACTCTCAAAACCACCTTAGTGAACTCTTGGACTTAACATGGGAAATTACAGTGTGCTTCCCTTCCCGGTGTCGTCACCAACTTAGTGAAATTCCTTCTCCGGAAAGTACTGCGCGAGACCCCAGACATTCTTACTATTTTTTCTGAATGTACCATAAGCAGATGACTTTCTCAATTTAGATGTAAAATATAACACAATAAAATATAACACAATAAAATATAACACAATAAAATATAACACAATAAAATATAACACAATAAAATATAACACAATAAAATATAACACAATAGAGTAGTTTCATTTCTTTATGATAGGCAATTTTTTTTTCATGGCACGCTCTAATTAAAACTTGAACATTCCCCACTCACGGGATAAATTGACTCCTTCCTTTGCAAGCTGTTACAGGGTCAGTTTCTATTATTTTCTACGACATGTTTTGAAAATTCTTGGGATTGGCGCTTCTAACTTATCTTGGAAAGTACTTTGCTAGTGACTGAGTTAATTATTCAAGAGCGTGCATCATTACTCAACTCTTCCTAATGTGCAAGAATATTTCTATATAGAGCAACCTCTGACAATAATAATCATGGCATTCTGTTTAACCCCCAACCAAATTAATGTCACACAGACAGTTACTCACGATAGTATTCATTATGTCACACGGATATTAACCGTTGGCATAAATGACACATCTGCACAGAGTTTCCTGGTTACGCCTGTTAGATCAGAATAGAATGTTTATAATTCACCAATGATGATAAAATCTCTCTTTTAATTTTTCCCGTGTGGTAACTGAGGAGACTTCTAGATCATGGGGTAAAGAATAGAGCTACTGTCTTCAGACATGTGGTAGGAGTCGATTTAAGGAAAGTTGGTGGATGGGCTGATCACATATCTGTGCAAAGATTATTGTTACTTCATTTCTTGCCTCGAATTATTACATTTGTCTTCTGTCAACTAGTCCCTCATGGATGATACGTTTTGTAATACTTTTTCCATTCGTCGTCTTTTGATGTTTTGTTTGTGTCTTGATAAAGACATTTTGGTTGAAACATTGAATATGAGTTGTGTATTGTAATTTGTATGATTTATTGTGTGCGCATGATTACCTACTCATTTTAGTTATAGTCTGACGTGTCTCATTGAAGCGATATATAAACCTGTGTTTTACGTAAGTCTAACTGTTGTTACGTTTCACGCAGTTACCTTGTATTGATTGTCACATGGATGATGGAGAGATTCAGGTCAACGAACGTTACAACTGTGTTCTTTTGTGACAGACACATAAGTTGTGAAGAATTCTAGGTGTGTCATCACGAAAGATGTGTCAACCCATATGCCGGAAGAATGATCAACTAATTGGCCCAGACGCAGGGCCGGCCCTAACAATTGAGGGGCCCAATGCGAAACGGATTGAGCGGGGCCCAGTCTGGGTAGGGAAAAGGATAATAAAATAAATTCTAATATTAATTTATGGGCCTATGAAGTGCGGGGCCCAATGCGGCCGCATAGGTTGCAATGGCCTAAGACCGACCCTGCCCAGACGTATGTGATTCCCTCCTGCAGAAATTGATGATTCTGGGCCACTGCCGCGTTCGTATGCCTCCCTTCGGAGATTAAATATGTAACCATAAACCTACCTTAACAGAGTCGAGCCTAACAGAGCCATGCCTAACAGAGCCATGCTTAAACAGAGTCATATCTAACAGAGCCATGCCTAACAGAGCCTTATATGCTTGACTGTCATCTTGGCTATTAAACTCAGGAAGAAGTATACTTTTGTCAGAAAGACTACAGGCTTCTAAGAGCTACCTGCTCACAGCTATAGTGAGTACATCATTATCGTAATCATTTTCATCAACATTATTGCTCTAACAGTCCTATACTTTCTCTGGGACTATACTTTCTCTGGGACTATACTTTCTCTGGGACTATACTTTCTCTGGGACTATACTTTCTCTGGGACTATACTTTCTACTGCAGACAATTTAAATAACACCGATGAACATAAAGAGATATATTTGACCGTGTCCAGCTTAATGAGAGAAACATTACATTTATTGATGGAGAAAAGACACGCCGTGAAAAAAAAATAAAAGTGTCATTAAATGAATGTCAATGAATGTCATTACACTTGACATGACTCAATGAAAATATCAGACAATTAAACAGACAAAACAAAATTCGTGTAGGACAGTTTGTTTGTGGAAGTTGATGTGGGATTCGTTCGTTTGTTTTGTTCCCCAGAAATGACGAGTTTTTGTGTTGTGCTCTATTTGAATGAAGTTATGTGGTTTACACGCTGTGAGGTGTAGTCTCGGCATGCGTGGATATCTGCTGAGAGAGGTTGATTGCACATGGGAAATCCGAGTACAATTAAATCACTCCTTCATGAACTTTGAGCCCTTTTTTTATTATTCTTACTAGTCCAAGTAGTGTACTCAGGTTGGGTAAAATATGTGTGTACAAAAGAAGAGTCGTAGGGCTTCCCCCACCGCGAACTATAGAGAAGGAGTTACAACTATTTTGTATAACCCCATTCAATGGTGGCCATTCTAGAAGTAATGACATAAACATGAAACAACATTACCCTATAGCGCGTCACTACGAGAGGCTACTTTGTTCTTATCATTAAATGGCGACATGTAATTACCCTCTGTCAGTGTCACACAATAGGTAAGTCTTGAGGCGTATTTCTGTTGATAGGTAAAAAATAGGTTAAAATAAGCCTCCGGTTATGGATGTTTACGTTTTAGTGGTAATGCATTTTCACCAATCCACTGTTGTTAACATAAATGAAAGCCTCGCCATATTTTATGAATTTCATTTACTGGAATTTTAGTATCTCATGGTAAGTTGGTTCTGTTAGCCACTTGAGATAAGTTTGTTGATGGAGTAAGCAAAGTTAAGTCCTAAACATCGTTATTGATCTCCTGATTTCCTAATCATGTGTAGTTTGTTAATGATGTAATAAAATCCAGTCCTAGACATCGGCAATGCTATGAACATTAATGTCAAATAAAGACAATAAAACGATTGTCTTTGTGTTTTGACGAGATCCAAAAATAAAAACAAATACTAACCGCTATCATCTGTTTACTGAGACGCCTAGGAATAGTTGCTTGTCGATTGTGTATATTGTTACTGAAGATTAGCATCCAGAAGTCTAATGTCAGGGGCCGAACAACGAAGCATTCGCAGCATTGCCGCAATCTAGAATGTCACACACTTAGTCTTTCTTCGGACTACCTGATAATTAAAAAGAGTTTGAGAACCAATAAATAAACTCATCCCAATATGGCTTCCTGCATGTTAGTGATGCCACTTGTCGCGAATATTGCAAGGAACAAATAAGCAGGTAGAACGCATGTTTTGAAGCATGTTTTCTTCTTATTCTCGTTTGGAGTTTGACATGTCTACACAGCAAGTCCTGTTTTTTTAAATAAATGCTGCTGTATTTGAAAGCTCCTCAGTGCTCCCATACATCTTTCTGTGAATATCCATCTCTGTGGGCCAGTGTTCTTCCCTTAACTGGTTTAGTGTATTGCAGTCTTGCAGGATATGAGCGCATGTTGTGACAACTACTTATGACGAAGTCTTCTGAAGAAACATATATGATCTTTTTGAAGGGAGCCAACACAATTATCATATCATGATATGATTATAGAACAGAATGTATATAACATATAAAACAGAACTAAAGCTGCACTCAATGATATCTGAATTACAATATATAAAATACATACATATATATATATGTAAAGTATGATATTTTTCCAGACTTTCGTCTTCGTCGGGGATACTGTGACTGTCTCTCTGTTCCGGACAAGCAGGCCTGCATTGGCAAGAGACATGTACATACATTCTTCGATGTCGCTGGTTCATCGTCTTCTTGGTCTTCCTCTTTCTCTCTCACCTGGCAGTCTGCTCTCCAGAATCAGCCTTTCTATACCATTATGTAGCTTCAAGTGTCCAAAATACTGTAGATTCCTTCTTATGATGGAATTTAGAAAAGGCACCTTTCATTTAGTTTCAGTAATTTTAAAATTTCAATTGTCTTCTTTTTCTCTGTCCATGATATTTCCTTTCAAATGAATTTATTCTTTTGGATATTGTCTTATTTAAAGTCCAAGTCTAGTATCCATATGTTTCTAGTGGGAGCACACATGATCTTAAAAGAGTTACTTTTAATATAATTATATACAATACAGTTTATACAATTTATAATATACTATAAAACTTATAGAAAGCGTAATAATGTTACATTCATAAACAACACAATATGGTTTACTTTGATAGCGTCTTCTTTGTGGGTAATATAATACTGATTAAGCAGATGAAGTATATTTGAGTAATAACAGTGTATAAAATGTAGATTAGAAAAAGTATGTAAATGTTTCAGATTAGTAAGTCATTTCAATATGTCACAGATTTAAAAAAAATACAACACCGATATTTTACAGTGGCAGAAACCATGCCAATAATTCATAGAAAACAGAACGACACAGAGATTTCTCATCAAGAAAATTGCAGCACAATTTATTTTAAATCCCGCAAGGTGTCAATGATAAAGAACGAAATAATTATGTCATAGATGCGAATTCAAATTACAAAATTTAACGCATATAATTTCATGTGACTACGATCAATATCTACAGATATGACAAACGATCAAGACTGTACATATCTACAGATAATAATATCACATCAATACTTTCGGTATCTACATATCTGAAATCTATATTACGACTGTCAATATCTACAGATAATAAAACAGCAGTAAAACTGTCAATATCTACAGATAATAAAACAGCAGTAAAACTCAATATCTACAGATAATAATATCACATGAATACTTTCGGTATCTACATAACTGAAATCTATATTACGACTGTCAATATCTACAGATAATAAAACATCAGTAAAACTATCAATATCTACAAATAATAGAATAACATGAAAAGTGTCAATATTTCCAGATATGAAAACAACACTAAGACTGTACTTATGTACATATATAAAAATCACATGGACAATGTAATATCTAATTGGTACCTTTCCGTCTTTGTGTTCCAATGTCGGATTTCATCTTTTCCTCTGCGCTTCCAGAAGAGGTATAGTTACTTTCTCTAAGTGACCCATCCTCAAGGAGACGTGTCTCCTGCAGGCCAGCAATATCTATGTTATGACGGTTGAGTTCAGCATCGATAAAACCATTTTTCTCACATCTTCAACTGACAAGGAAATAAAATAAATGCCATCTGATTTGATTTTGTGCCTCTTTTAGCCAGGGATGGGTTTATCTCTTCATAGCAAAATACTCGGACTGAAACATAGATACCAAGTGTTTCCTATACAATATGATCCTTTTCTCTCTCTCTCTCTCTCTCTCTCTCTCTCTCTCTCCCGCTCTGCATGTTTTGTTAACTCTACAGTAAAGGTAATACCAATACATTTGGAAAAAGGGAAGCTATAGCAGCTGTCACATAAGCAAAGCTGTGCTCTATCTGTCCACCTTTCAGTGTTTCAAACCTAAACCAGTTGTTAACCAAGGCTGAAGGCCTGATCTACTCTGACACACCATATGGTTTAAGCTGCATTTCCTCATCCTAGGATAAGATTTGTATCCTCGCACATGTGCCCCTCTGCCCAAAGTCGTTGGAAAAGCGTGGGCTCTCAGGAGAGGTGTGACCAATATGTAAATATGTAAATGCATGTAAATATATAAAAACAATATGTGATTTGCGATGCTTACAGATAAGTAAACGGAATGAACCTTTTTATATTATATACATTTATTTTCAATATCCAAATGCTGTTACGTGGTTCTATTCTTGGTAGATAGCTACAGATAAGAAAACTACATGAATACTTCAATATCTACAGATAAGAAAACTACATGAAAACTTCAATATCTACAGATAAGAAAACTATATGAACATGTCAATATCTACAGATACAAACACAAAAGTAATACCAATACTTACAAATGAAGGAACAAATCGACATTGAAATTGAATATCAAGCAGTGAATGAATGACAAGACTTCCAATCTCGTTCATTTCAGAATTCGCCTTTCTGTCTGCCAGAAATGATTTATGAAATACAGTGCGCTCAAGGCCAGACAGATCTAATAAGATTGTTACTTTGATTCGTAGTCTATTGTTACAAGACAGCCACCAAGTGATTGGTGCAAATCTCCTTCAATTAAGGAAATTGTAAAGTCCAATATAGCAATGGAAGGATCCGTTTCATCGATTTTGCTAGATACAAGACATCACTTTTTGTGGCTAAAATGACCAATGCCAGCACCAAGAAAGGAAATCACAGCTCTAATCATATTGTTAAAAAATCGTATGAAACATATACCTCAACATAACTTCGTTTCGATGGGTTTTAAAACCGATGGTACTATAAGACGAAGAAATGAAAGTCAGCTGTCTGGGCGCTGACTTCAACATCCAATTAGTTCAGTTTTCAATTCAGGACTTAGTATTTTGTTGAATCGAAGCACTTGCACATGTCGAACTATAGTGTCGTGAGAGTACCTTGATCTGGGTTGACAAGCATTGAGTGCAGGCACCGGAATTGTCGTTCAACACCGTGGCGCACGGCTTTATTATCGGTGGTTGGCAGGCCTCGTAAATTGGACTTTACCACGATCAAAAGGCTGCAGTGAAGTTAGAGAGTAATCTCTCAGACGTTTGAGGTACAGAGTGGAGTAAGGCAAGGATGCACACTCTCCCCATACTTGTTTAAAATATATACACAGAAAGTATAATGAGGAATGTGAGAGAAGAGATACACAACACTGACTACCACACTTTAAATATCGGTAGATTCGAAATCCCTGAACTACGCTACGAAGACGACACAGTGTTTCTTTCAAATGATATAAAGGGATTTGAACAACTAATCAAGAACACAAAGAAATATAGCTAATCAAAAAAATTATATTTAAACACCCAAAAGCAAAAATCATGTCAACAGATATAACAACACAACAACCACAAATCAGAATAGACAATACCGAGATAGAATGTGTGGATACATGTGAATACTCAGGAGCAAACATAAACGGTGCAGGAGACTGCATGGCAGAAATAAGGAAGAGATTGGCAATGACATTTTGTAAAATAACACTGTTGAAAAACGTATGAAAAAACAAAAAAGAAACGAAAATTGCTAATGTTAAGAGCGTTTATTTTTCCGGTTGCAACATACGGCTGTGCAGCATGAACCCTAAGTAAAACAGCGGCGAAGATCAACGCCTTTGAGATGAAATGCTACAGAAAGATACTTAGAATATCATGGAAGTGAAAAAAGAGAAACTCAGATATTATAAACACATTGAAGATTCCAGAGTGTTGAATACTAAACACAATAACAAAAGGAAAACTACACCTGTTTGGTCATATAAAGAGACACAACTGTTTAGAAAGATAAATAATGGACGCAGAGCACCTGGGTAAAGGAGAAAGGGCAGACCAAGAAGACGATGGACTGAACTGACAACATTAAAGATAATATGAATACATCGTTGGAAAATGCAAGCCGCATCGCCAAGACAGAGAATTCATTGGGATGACAACGTTCTGGAAAGAAAACGTCACATGACAATTATATATATATATATCTCACATTCTAATTTAATATATTTAGAACGTCTATTTCTTGAGTTATATTCATTCATCGTGTGACATAAGTTTTCTATAGCGTAGTCTTCTTAATGGCCTACTGAACAGCTCGCGAGTGTGACAGATGTACACGCACAAAACTCTAAAAAACAATTAATTCCACCCACACGCTAAAAATACTCCGTAGCGAATAAGTTAAGAGATAATACAACGCTAAGTTCTGACCAGTAAGCCTTATGAAACCAATGCAGAAAACAATAGAAACCTAACCAGAACAATGGATTCATGTTTATACTGCCTGCTGTCAAAGGCACCAACACAGCAGGTTATGGTGTCTATATTGAGCATCCAGACAAAACATCTGATGGGTTGTTTGATGCCTGTGAAAAGATATGCTCCATGAAGCTGAAATAACTGCACTAGTAGTTGCCTTGTGCCAACCGAAGACCAGATTTCATGTCTTCACATCAAAAGTTTAAAATATTGTAATTTGTACAGACTCTTTGTCCGCTTTTCAAGCACTAGAGTTTTGTGGACATTGTAAACCTGAGCTAGTTGTTCTTTACCACAATGCCAACCAGCTGCTTACATCTTATAAAGTCAGCATTGTTATGCAGTGGATTCTTGACCACTCAAACACATCTGGCAATGACAAGGCGGACATACTAGCAAAGAA
Source organism: Meghimatium bilineatum (assembly GCA_034231615.1). Classification (NCBI taxonomy): domain Eukaryota; kingdom Metazoa; phylum Mollusca; class Gastropoda; order Stylommatophora; family Philomycidae; genus Meghimatium; species Meghimatium bilineatum. Next base: position 106,314,063 of record CM067299.1, read on the forward strand.
GGGATAACAAAAAGAATAGCCATATACACAAACGACCATGTTCACAGCTAAAATTATGTTGAAATCTTTTAAAAAGAGAATTGTATGGACAGATGGGCCATGGGAAACACTGGGATGCAGTTTTATAAATATATGACAAGCCCAGATCCTAAAGGCAACATCAACCTTCGTCGGAAGGAAAGACCAGATTATCATTTCATTTTCCGTCTTACTTTCACTCTATATTTTAGTATGTAGTGGATGCTCTTTAGTCTATACCTTCCACACTATACATTTCAGTACGCAGTGGGTGCTCTTTGTCAGCGTTGTTTCGGAGATAGGCTCTTGCTCAACGCAACTGCAATATACGTTCTATAATTACAAAGTTAAATAAGAATAGTATTGTTCATATAGATGTGTCAATACCGCACCCATGAATTACATGTATCGCCCCAACTTGCCAGTCTGAGTCTGACTGAGAGCCATTAATACCAATGCATATTCCATCACAGAAACAAGAAATCATTGATAGGCCTATAGAAGAGATAGTAACATATGTTCACTGTGAGCTGCATCAATTTCTTTCATTGTTAACAGAACATTTCTTCCCATAGACTTGTTTGTAGGTTACCAAACACAATTGTATTCAAACACACATTTCAGCCTATTTGTCGTGGAAGATCGAACATTATTGCCAGCACTTGGTTTGTTTCTGATTATGAACAGATTTGAATCAAATGAACATAAATAGAATGACTGACATTTAACTGAAAACACAATCAATGAACTGAAAAAAATGAAAATCAGCTAATGAACTAAGGGTAAATGTGACATTTGCTTAAATAACATAAAAATAGTATTGGAAATGTTTCTTATTACTGGTAAGCAAATAAATTGGCAACGTTTCCTATTCTGAACATAACGATCAATTCAGCATATTTTAGGTGTAGTGATTTCTTCTAGACAATATTTAGTGATAGTTGACATGGCTTTTGATCGGTCGTGATTCCAACCAGCCTGCAGTTGAAATTGAAACATGCACCTTGAACCAAACAGTCATCGATGACTTGTAAATCTCTAGATTGGTCGTACAGCCATTGAGCCAATTGTGGAATTGACTGATGGCTCGCGAACTAGATAGCGACTGTTATGATAGAGAGAGCTGTCGCATTTCTACGTGTAGAGTCGTGAAAGTCCGACAACATACATGCCCAGAATTACCACATGGTTCTCTATTGCCACATATGATGTCCAACATATACACAGACAAAGTTACCAAATTAGAACGATTATGGTCGGGGTGAGCACTGACATTAGCAGATGGTATCCTTATATTACAGAACTGGATCAAATAAGCAAGAAATGATCAAGAATATACAAGAAAACTTCCAAACAATTCACAATGGTGTGATGAATTAAGTGCTAATGTAAGCCAAGTATGGCTAATGTAACGTGGTGCTCAATGAATAACAAAATAGTGAAAGCTGACATCCTGTGATGTGGTAACATACTATTGCCATCAAAGGATGTAATATTGACATACCCGACAGACTGAAGTTTCTGGGGGTAACATTCAAGCACAATCTGTCATACGGGTTTCACGTCGAGTAAAGCATACAGATGCTAACATATTCTAAACCATGCAGATGCTAACAGATGCTAAGCCATACAGATGCTAACAGATGATAAACCATACAGAGAGGATTCTAAAATATAATGGTATCTGTCCATTTGGAGCAGAGACTACTCTCTCACCTGTATAATCAGCTAGTACTTGCAGTTATTGATTATGGTCACGGTATACTGACATTATCGACGAAGATACAATGCGATCGGTTAGAACGTATCTATAACAGAGAAAGGTGAAAAGGCGAATTGTTCTGGGCTGCACTAGCGATACCCCTATCTCAACTATGAGATACATGCTCAGACATTTGTCAATAAATTCCAGGTATACCATTGACCTGGCGGAAATCTATACGTGTGTTACATCTAATAATAGGCGCCCAGTACACAGGAAGATAGCCGACACCAAGGGGATGAGAATTAAAAGAGAGATGATTTGAATGGCGCAAGCGCAGAGGTCAATTGTCAGGTGACAGCAGTCCAGAAAATAATCAGAGAAGAATAATGAATATATATGCGTAAAAACATGATAGTGTAAGAGTATAGAATGAGTGAGACAATGAAAAGACATACCTTGAAATAAAGAAACTGATAGAGACCTGGTGATGCATGGAGCGAGAATGCAGATATATATTCTGATGTGTCGATCCGGCGTGCGGAGAATTCCGGATGGGTCTTCTATGGAATCTATGCAATAAAAAGAGCAGAGCTTATATTACAACAACTTCCAGTGTGAGAATGGAGATGGATACTGCTACATCAGCCTTACGGTGGCTCTCGTAAACCACGTTGGAAAGGAATGATATTGTGTCAGATTCTTAGACCATTTAAAAGTCTAAATTGGATGGCTCCACAATGAATGGCCAGCATATATAGATACTCTGTCATTTAGGATCTCGTTGGGTCGGGTCATGCTAGAGTGCGCGGGGATGAGCGAGCTAACACACTGGCTACAAAACCACTTGTAGTGGGCACTTTAAATATATGTATAAAAATGAGATCTATTTGGCACTCATTTACTTTGCACTCAACCGCCTGTCACTCAACTACCTGTTAGTAATCACTTTGCACTCAACCGCCTGTCACTCAACTACCTGTTAGTAATCACTTTGCACTCAACCGCCTGTCACTCAACTACCTGTTAGTAATCACTTTGCATTCAACCACCTAGCACTCAATCACTTTGTACTCAACCACCTGACATGCAATCGCTTTGCACCCAACCACCCGACATTCAACCTTCTGGCACTCAATCACCTTTTACTCCACCACCTGGCACTCAATCACTTTTCACTCAAATACCCGCCACTCAATCACTGTACACTCAACCACCTGACACTCAATCACTTTTCACTCAGCGACCTGACAGCCAACCACCTGGTGCTCATCACTTTTCACTCAGCCACCTGGTATTCAATCACTTTTCACTATACCACTTGGCACTCAACTACGTGACACGCAATCACTTTCTTTTCACTCAATCGCCTGGCACTCAATCACTTTTCACTTAACCACGCGGTACTCGATCACTTTGCATTTAACCACCTGACACTCAACCACCTGATACTCAACCACCTGACACGTAACCTCCTGGCACTCAACCATATAGCGCTTAACCACATATCACTCAAAAACATGACACGCAACCACATAGCAGATAACCATATACCACTCAACTAATTGGCACTCAACCACATATGACGCAACCATATGTCACTCAAATAGTTGAAACTCGACTATCTGGCACTCAACCGTCTCTCACTCATCCAGCTGGCTTTCAAGCATCTGGCACTCAACCACCTGATACTTTATAGATTTACACAGAACCACCTTGCACTCAACCACCTGTCACTCAATCATTTTGCACTCAATCAACTGACACCCGATCATCTGGCACTCAACCAACAGGCACTCTATCAATTTGCACTCAACCTCCTGGCGCTCGACCTCCTGGCACTCAACTATCTGGCAACGGAAAACAAGAGTGACAAACTCGCATTCTCTTCAGATTATATCATTCTTTGTAGAAAAATGTCATCCTTCTTGACCTGTAATTAGAAGAACAAATATTTAAGATTTGTAACCACCGTAAAAAGCAAGAGGCAGACAATAACAAGGGAGATGTTGCTGGATGGGTAGTCCACACGGCATCGGAGAATGTCACCAACTGAAATTTTCAACACCACGAGAGGTAGAGAATTGTTAAGAAATATTTTCGCCTGTACAACTCGGCATGGTATGTATTTGATTGGATTTATGACGTGTGCTTGTATTTATACTAGAAACGTCATTGATCAGACATTTCACTGTTCACAAATCCGATTACGTTTTACTGCAGACATTATGTGGTATCTATTCTTGGAAGTGACGAATAATTTGAAATATATTTTATATCGCAGTACGAATATGAGTTGTTTTTTTTAAATAAGTGGAGTGGTTACTGGATCCTGGTTAAGCTAGTTTCCCTGCGCTCAAGAGGACGCGAGTTCAAGTACCTCGTTCTAGAGATCCTTGTGATTATCGCTTAAAGCTATGGAGTTCGTGCTTTGAGTTTTACTCTTGGAAGGAAGTGTTAAAAACTATGACAGGAACCGTGTAAAGGGAAATCAGAATTGAATTTGACATTTTTATGGTATTTTGGTCTATTTTCTATTGTCTTTCCCGAGGTGGTTTGTTATCCACTCTTGCCTCAAACGTAAGGATATTAGAGCCAGAAATTGTGTTCCAAGGCCAGATGTGTCGCCTCGGCTGTGCTATGACAGTGTTTGCTCAAGATGTCCCTGTTGTATTCTATCCAAGTTTTTGTGGTATTTCCCTAGCTTTGTACCCTGATCTTATTTGGTTATATACCTGTACGTGCAACTTATCGTGATGCTTTCTCATAATGTGGCCAAACCCCTTGATCTGCTGCTTTTCTATGTATTTTGTGCACGGTTTTATACCTACTTTTCCCCTAATGTCTTCATTTCTTAGTCTTATCATTTAGTTGGGTCAAAGGGCATGAGCCTATGGACCGCGGACCGCGGATCCGCAACTAACCAACCAACCATCATTTTGTTGTTTTGGTGTAGTCTCAAAAGAACATCCTTGATATAACAGTTATCCCCGTCTCATTTACTTCGAATACATTTCTGACCTTCACCTCTAACCCTTCACCTATAACCATTAGAGTAAAAATGACTAGCATACTTACCTACATTATTATTTCTTTCAATTTAAATATCATATATGTCTGGCTTGCATACATTCTTGCACTGGAGTAGACGTTGATTACAAGATGTTTCTATTAACTTGACTTCTCAATAAATGATGGCATCGAGTAGGCATTCATTTCCCGTTTTCATTTTTTGTTCCAGCTGATTTTCTTTTTTTTCAAAGAATAAGCTGTGTGTCTGGGGCTATGTCAAAAGCGACGCATGACAGTGGTAAAAAAATGTAGGCTTGCGTGACCTCAGTTAGTTTGGAGATTAGTGATCAGCTTTTAATTACGAGAACCAGCTCTCTCGTAAGTGTGGCTTACTCCACTTACAATATGGATACAAGCGTTCGTCGTTCAGTGAAAAGTTACCAAAGCCGATGTCAGATGTGTGGTGCCACTGGCGAAAATAAAGCGGCGGCACAATCTATTCCGTTCTGTGGAATACATTCTGTGGAGGACAACTGTCTTGCTATAAGAGAGAACCTGGATGGAGTTTGAGAACCAGTGCAAGAAAACAATAATTGAATAATACCTTAGTACTCTCTGTTCAGATTCATAATGATATGTGCCATGTTATATAATGATATGTGCCATGTTATATAATGATATGTGCCATGTTAAATAATGATATGTGCCATGTTATATAATGATATATGCCATGTTATATAATGATATGTGCCATGTTATATAATGATATGTACCATGCTATATAATGATATGTGCCATGTTATATAAACAAATTCCAGGTATAATTTTGTAAAATCTTTCGTTACTGCATGTATTCCTGTGATGTAGCGCAGTGAGGCTTTCTATGAACTGGTAGACATCTTCCAGCTAGACACCACAAGAATCTACTACAAATAATACAAAAATTATATATATATATATATATATATATATATATATATATATATATATATATATATATGGAGTATATACACATGTGTACATATCTGTGATTTCGTCTTTTAAATACAGCTTACCGTAGTTTGTAATAAATAAAAATGTCCGTATAGTTGTGATTCCAGTGTACTTTCTTCAGTTCATTACTCAGATTATTATACTCGAGATACTTTTGAAGTTCTATGTATTCGACATTCTGTAGTGCTTGTCTGACATGTACACATGAGTGTGTTGCAAGTTTTGAATTGTGTGTATGCAACTGCGGAGTCGTCTGTGTCCTGCTCTGAGTCATGTCACATAGATAGTGTTGGATACACTATTGCTCATATTCAGGACCAGATTATTGAAATCGTTGTATTAAGTAATCTTATCCTCGTAACATGAAGTTTGCAAACATTCTCTAATAGCTGAATTATTTTCCCAATACACGAGAAAAATGGCAAAGTTGAGTAGTTCAAGTATAAGTTTGAAACGCACAAATACAAGAGCAACGATACAGTTGAGTAGTTAACATACCAAAGAACGCAAAGGTATAGAGGATTGACTTCTTTGTGCTAGGATTAACACATGAGGACTACGTTTCTCTCATAGATACCTCATGACGCCTGTCGCATGATACCAATAACAGCACGTAATTCCGTTGGTTCAAGCGATAACCCCCAGCAATCTAAAAAAAATCCATTTTATCAACAATATGTCCCGACGGTTTTGAATCTATGACGTCTTGAGCATAGACAAAACTACAGACGAACTATAAATTTAAACAATAAAAACAAACCGAAACTAATGATTGAGTTTCGTAGCTGGGCTATACATTAATGAGGAAATGTATTAATCTTTGAAATTAAATACTTAAATTAGAAAAATTTGAAGATACTCGTGTGTGGATGTAACACTACTTAGTTACGCATGAACGTACAGAATGATCTAACAACAAGATGACATTTTATCATCAAACTATTATATCATCAACATAGAATGCGCAACGTTTGTGGAAGAGAAGGGCTTTCATATCAATAACTACAATTACTGACAATTATCGATTAGATCTGAGTGTTTTTGACAGAAATATAAGAGCACATTCGCACTCAACAAGTGAATGATTGGTACGTTTCCTGTTAATGATTGATTAAACAACATACATTTGTTATTGTATAACGCTTGAACAGAAACTTAGTTAATGATATAATTCTTTCGTAATCTAACTTTTGTAGAGCAATAGCAACACGGTGAATATCGTTGTTTTTTTGTTGGTTACGTAGAATATGCCTCTTAAAAGTCGGTAAGAGCATTCAAACACGGACGTTAGTTACAACTTGTAACGAGAAAAGAGTAGTGCAGGTGACGGCCCTGTTCATTCCATCACTAAGCCCTATTATATGTTTACCTATGTAAACACAATTTATGCTTAATATTTTATGCAGGGTCGTAAGTACAGGAAGAGGGGAGGGGCTCTTTACCGAATTGGTGGGGTGAAGACAATACTAATTTATTTAGTAGTGGAGGGGCCGCAGAAGAAGAGGAGAGGGATGTACTCTCTATTTTACTGCTTTTCTATTACTAAATAGCAGGCTGATGTGGAAAAATGTGATGTGGAAAGGGAGGGAAACGTGGCAGCAAATATCAGATGTATCGTGATCCAAACATGGACAACGACAACGCAAGATAAAGGTAAACTTGTGAAAGCTGAAATAGCATGCTTACGCAGAATCCTAGGAATGTCGTTAAGATACAGGGTGAGGAATGAGGAAATCCGACAAAAATCCGGCACCACTCTAATCTTAGAATACATCAAGAGACAACAGATCAAATGGTTTGCACACATCAGCAGACTACCATCAGACATCATATCACAGCAAGCTATGCTACACAGATACAGCGAAGGCAGACCTAGAGGGCGACCACGAAAACGATGGATCACTGAAATAAAAGAGACGCCACATTCTGCAATATATTCAGCACACAAGAGGGTCGTCTCCAAAAAGCTCTTCTACCCCTGACGCCGAAAATGCAACAAAGGGTTTCAGCGAATAGATAGATATAAATATCAGGTTGAATTTTCTTTATATTGGGGGAAGGGGAATTTTAACCTTAGAATTCTCTTCTATTTACGGCCTTTGTTATATTATGTTGAACAATATGAACAGTATGTTTGCTAGAACAATACATAAGATTAACAACACTGAAATGAAATGTGTGAGACGTATGATTGGAGTTAGCTTGAGAGACAAAATCAGGAATGAAGCACTAAGGAAATAATTAGGGATCAAACCAACAATAGAATACATACAGAAACAACAAGTTAAATGGTACGGCCACATAACCATACAGAAAGAGCAAAGTATTATCAAAAAAAACACTTAACAAACGATACGAAAACAGGAGACCTATTGGACGCCCTCGTAAAAGGTGGATAGATAGTGTATTAGAGACACTCGGAAATATAACAGCAGAGGAGGCAAATAGAAGGGCAAAAGACCGTACACTCACTCTCCCCTCAACACCGAAAGGTACATGAGGACAGAAAGAAGAAGAAGAAGAAGTTATATTATGTAAAGTAATGAATAATATTGACTTATTCTGTTTACTATTGTTACTCGTTATTTTCCCCTCTAAACTCTAGTTTCACAAATCACATTATTAAGATGATATCAAGGAACCCTAAACTCTAGTTTCACAAATCACATTATTAAGATGATATCAAGGAACCCTAAACTCTAGTTTCACAAATCATATTATTAAGATGATATCAAGGAACCCTAAACTCTAGTTTCACAAATCACATTATTAAGATGATATCAAGGAACCCTAAACTCTAGTTTCACAAATCACATTATTAAGATGATATCAAGGAACCCTAAACTCTAGTTTCACAAATCACATTATTAAGATGATATCAAGGAACCCTAAACTCTAGTTTCACAAATCACATTATTAAGATGATATCAAGGAACCCTAAAGTCCGTATTGTGATCGACTACCAAGAGTAGAAATAGTTATGTACACATGTTGTCATATTTATTTTAGTTTTATTATCTTTAAAGTAAAAATCTGATATAAAACGTCAAATTAATTTTTTTCCAGCAAAATTATGCACCTTAAACCAACTGTCGGTATTTAAGAGCTTGAAAGCCCCTGCTTCTTAGTATTCAACGCCACTATTGATGTTTGATAACCCATGCGACCCAGTAGGACACACAAAGCGGATTTGATAAAAACGGTCTTTCACACGGATATTCATTACACCCGACACCAGGGACAAAACAGACACGGCAGAGGGTAATAGAAAGAGACAGTAAGTACACGCCAGCAGAATTCTAAACAAGATAGCACTCACAAAGCGCGGTCCTTGGAGAGCTCAGGAAAAGGCTGAATTGGGAAAATGTGTTGTGGAAAGGGAGGGAAACGTGACAGCAAATATCAGATGTATCGTGATCCAACAGCAGGCAGTGTTGCTACAAGGATAAAAAAAATACAAATGAATATAACATCAGAAGAATACATGCCAGTATTATACTCACACACTATTCTAGCTTACGTAGGCGTGGATGGAAAGCCCATTGCATGCATTGTTCTTGTTTACTTTCAAAGTGGCACAAGAACTCGCAAAACCAAGCGGGTATTGACATCGTGTATATTCAGCACCCACGACCTCTATTTGGAATGTCACATATCTAACAGTATCGATTACTAGTGAAGTACAGATCAGAGAAAGGTGATAGGTATTCAACCACGAATACGAATCCGTCACCAGAACGTTGATGATGATACACCCGAATGTTTTGTGGTTAAAGAAGAATAAGTTAATTAGAATTCTCTCTCCATGTGTAATATATACAGGGTGTCTACAAAGTCAAAGTGCACTCATTTACACTACGTCATATGGATCGTATCGTACTTATTTGCAAATCTCTGTGACGTCAGTGCACATCGCCTATATATACACCCCATATATACGGTATATATATATATATATATATATATATATATATATATATATATATATATTCTTCTTCTTCTGCGTTCGTTCTCAAACTCCTGCAGATTAGCAGGATGTAGTCCGGAGAACGGAATGCGTTGTGTCATGGTTTACATCATTGATGCGATATCTGCGCCTTTCGGCCCGACACATCCGACTTCAACATGATATATATATATATATATATATATATATATATATATATATATATATATATATATATATATATATATATATATATATATATATATATATATATATATATATATACATCTGGGCAGGGCACTTTCTCCATACAAGCCACCCGGCTTTAGCGATAACCGTCAAGAGATAATCAGAAACAAACAGCATACACTCAAATTTGGCACATGGAATGTTAGGCCCACATGCACTGGACTCGACTCCACAGACATCACAGCAACAACTGACATGATAAAAACATCACTCAATCGATATAGAACTCGCTTCCCTGCAGGAAATTTGTCTTCATGATCAAGGATCAATTACAGAAAGAAACTAGACATTTTTCTGGCAATGTTTAAACAAAGATCAACCTATTATGTACAGAGTCGGTTTCGCTTTTACAAATAGACTTATAAACTTCATCACTACATCGACATCAGTGTCCAAGTGTGTATCACTACATTTGAGTGAAAAACGCGGCTCTTCAATATCATCAGTGACTATGCACCGACTCTTGCAGCCACTGCAGAAAACAAAGACAAATTATATGACACTCTGCAGAAAGTCATGGACTCAATCTCGGCAAAATAAAAATTTTATACTGGGCGATCTAAACCTCAGAGTGGGTACTGACAATCGCGCATGGCCGGCTTGCTTGTGTCATAATGATACTGATAACATAAACGAAAATTAGCAGATACTACTCTAATTCTGCACCACATACCGCTTGTGCGTAACAGTTTCTTCGCTACCAAACCAACTCACAAAGTATCATGGTGTCATCCCAAATCTGGGCACTGACACCAGCTGGACCTGATTCTCACTCGAGGTAAAGATCTTAACTTAGTAAAAATCACACGAACTCTACATAGAGCAGACTGTAATACAGATCATGCAGTATTCTTCAGCAAAATAAATGTCAAGGCTTCAAGAGAGTCGAATTTCTGCCGTCTTTTATTCTTTGTGGATTTTTCTTGACAAAGTCCTTGTTGTCAAACCATCAATGTTTTAGGTTATCCAAGTGTATTTTTATTATTTCTGTTTATAAAAACGCAAATACCCTGCGTCTTTACTTTTACTCCTAAGTTTATTTATTTATTAAAACAATTTCAGTTCATGCTTCAGCGGTCAGATGGAAGCAGGAGTCGTGGTTTGGAGTTATGGATGACACCTTAAGATCCTTCGAACTATTAATCTGATATTTATCTATTGCTGTTGTTGCATTAGTAAAGGACATATTAGTAAAGGCAGTGTTCCCCAAAGTGGGGCCCACGTCTCACAGGGAACAATTGAACTGTTGGGGGGAGGGTTGAATTTAATTATTAATGGGGTAAATTCAGGAGATAGAATACACATTTTGAATATTAAAAATATGTATATGTTACATAGGAAGGCATCAGAATTTTAGAAAGACTTAGGTGGGGCATGGTAGAAAAAAGGTTGGGAATCACTGATAAAAGGATAGTATAATGAAGACGTTCACCTACTAGCTATAGGCTGTTAGCGACTTGGCATAAGTAGAACTGTGCATTTGAAAAGAGAATGAGGTTTATAGTGAAGATAGTTCTTAACTAAAATTTCTGGGAAAACACCATCATGCATGACATTTGACATCTGCTGTGCAACACTGAACAAATTTTAAGATCTGCACAGAGTACTTCTATTTTATCAATGACCAGGGCATTTTAATTGTCGATAAACTCATGCCAATTAATACAAGCTATAGCACGTCTAAAAATGTAAATATAATAATAATAATAATAATAATAATACTGCTAATAGTAGTAAAATACTAGTAGTAATGATAATAACACTTGTTATAATACTCGTAATAATAATAACACTTGCAATAATACTTGTAATAGTAATAGTAACAGGTAATAATACTAATAATACTACTACTAATGGTAATAACAATAGCGGAACATGGCGAGAAGAATGGGAAAAGTCAGTTTGTTGTCTGCTGATCCTACAGTCCATTGGCTCATGCACTTTGACCCAATGCCATCAAAATAGCATTATATTGGTGGAAAGTCTGTGAATTCTCGGCCCACCCAGGGCCAGAGCTAAAGAAAAACTATCACACCACCAGGAAGGTAGGTTTCAACCTATGTACTGGCCCGAGCCACTACAGCCAAGATATGGAATTATGCGCTCATTCTCCGCCACCAATTGACTACTGGTTATGCATAACTTCTCTATTGCTCAAGTTAAAAGGATTGTCACGTCCTGATTCACTGTGCCTCTATAGCAGGCCTCAGCCATATGAAAAAATAGCGATGTAAGTTTCTCCCCCCCCCCTCAGTGCTGCGCAGTACATCTCTGGCTCCCTCCCAATCACAGTGGGTGCATACATATATACAAATAACAAAGCATAAAACGCATTGCAACAACCAAATAAAAACATGAGAAGTATAATTATATAGATGACGTGTCATGAAGCTTCTACTAAGGTTTTCTGTTGCATGGGTGCTTTGTCTAGTAGGCCATTGGTGAGACCCACAGACGCACACCGCATTCGTAAAATTCAGTATACATACACTTGCCAAGCAAGGGAATCTTCAACTATGTACCAACTATAGAACACCAGCACTAAGTAGTCAAGCCAACAAAATACTACTACAGATCATAAGTAGTTCACGTTTACGTTTTAGTTAACAGGTCTCCTATCCAATCATCGGTCACGATCAAGGCGTGTGATTGTGTTAAACATCACTAACTGTTAGTTAGTTAGTTAGTCGTCGGATCATCATCACTGCAAACTGGACACATCCATAGTTGCTCCGATCTCTCCTTGAGTGTATCCGCCATCACACTTCTGCTGACAGTCACTAACTATGCTCCATTAAGAAAACATGCGCTTCCACAAACACCTACTACATTTCATTGAAACAATATACCACGAACAACAAGCAGCATTAAGAATGGAATGAGAAACATTAGAGTGGTTCGTTGTACACAGTGGAGAGAGAGATGGGTGCATTCTATCCCCTTATCTTGTTAACATCTATGCAGACGTTAGAGAAGATGTTAGAGAAGAACTAGAGCACATGCAGTTTTATTCATTGACATCGGTTGGTACACAATTCGAGACATAAGATATGCAGACAGCAAATTCCTCATTACTACTCATTCTAAGGACTGAAACAACTAATCAGAGTAAGACAACAGTCAAGAAACAACTAATCAGAGTAAGACAACAGTCAAGAAACAACTAATCAGAGTAAGACAACAGTCAAGAAACAACTAATCAGAGTGAGACAACAGTCAAGAAACAACTAATCAGAGTGAGACAACAGTCAAGAAACAACTAATCAGAGTAAGACAACAGTCAAGAAACAACTAATCAGAGCATGACAACAGTCAAGAAACAACTAATCAGAGTAAGAATACAGTCAAGAAACAACTAATCAGAGTAAGACTACAGTCAAGAAACAACTAATCAGAGTAAGACAACAGTCAAGAAACAACTAATCAGAGTAAGACAACAGTCAATAAACAACTAATCAGAGTACGACAACAGTCAAGAAACCACTAATCAGAGTTAGACAACAGTAAAGAAACAACTAATCAGAGTGAGACAAGTCAAGAAACCACTAATCAGAGTTAGACAACAGTAAAGAAACAACTAATCAGAGTGAAACAACAGTCAAGAAACAACTAATCAGAGTGAGACAACAGTCAAGAAACAACTAATCAGAGTGAGACAACAGTCAAGAAACCACTAATCAGAGTTAGACAACAGTAAAGAAACAAGTAATCAGAGTAAGACAACAGTCAAGAAACAACTAATCAGAGTGAGACAACAGTCACGAAACAACTAATGAAAGTGAGACAACAGTCAAGAAACAACTAATCAGAGTGAGACAACAGTCAAGAAACAACTAATCAGAGTGAGACAACAGTCAAGAAACAACTAATCAGAGTAAGACAACAGTCAAGAAACAACTAATCAGAGTGAGACAACAGTCAAGAAACAACTAATCAGAGGAAGACAACAGTCAAGAAACAACTAATCAGAGCAAGATAACAGGCAAGAAACAACTAATCAGAGTGAGACAACAGTCAAGAAACAACTAATCAGAGGAAGACAACAGTCAAGAAACAACTAATCAGAGTGAGACAACAGTCAAGAAACAACTAATCAGAATGAGACAACAGTCAAGAAACAACTAATCAGAGTGAGACAACAGTCAAGAAACAACTAATCAGAGTGAGACAACAGTCAAGAAACAACTAATTAGAGTGAGACAACAGAAAAGAAACAACTAATCAGAGGAAGACAACAGTCAAGAAACAACTAATCAGAGCAGGATAACAGTCAAGAAACAACTAATCAGAGTGAGACAACAGTCAAGAAACAACTAATCAGAGGAAGACAACAGTCAAGAAACAACTAATCAGAGCAAGATAACAGTCAAGAAACAACTAATCAGAGGAAGACAACAGGCAAGAAACAACTAATCAGAGGAAGACAACAGTCAAGAAACAACTAATCAGAGCAAGATAACAGTCAAGAAACAACTAATCAGAGGAAGACAACAGTCAAGAAACAACTAATCAGAGCAAGATAACAGTCAAGAAACAACTAATCAGGGAAGACAACAGGCAAGAAACAACTAATCAGAGTGAGACAACAGTCAAGAAACAACTAATCAGAGTAAGACAACAGTCAAGAAACAACTAATCAGAGGAAGACAACAGTCAAGAAACAACTAATCAGAGGAAGACAACAAGAAACAACTAATCAGAGTAAGACAACAGTCAATAATTTTACATAGAGACACTCACATACTCACTTGGTTGGTGATAGGGAGGAACGAAGAAAGGAAGCGAAAGAAGATGGAGCAAACAAAGATTGGGCAGCATGACAAGAGGAAAAACGGGGTGTTAGGGAAATGGTAAGTAAGGTGGACAAAGCGCACGGAAGAAGTAAAATGACAGATAGGGTGAAAATAATAAGGAGGGAATGTACATAAAATAAAATGTACGTATCCAGATGAACAACTGGACGTCTGCGGTGACAAAGAATATTGACTGCCGTTTTAAATAGCGACTAGTAGCCTGTTGTCACACGTTTACCATGAGCTGGATAAAGGCGAGAATACCAGTTTCAGGCGATACGAGTCAAAGAAAAATTAAGGGTCGAAGGCCAGCTTAAGACAGTGAATGGAAAGAAAAAGTGGGGTGGCGAGATGCACAAAAAGAGGTAGAAGCAGGTATGCAAGACCTTCAGCGGTGTAGGGGACCTATTCGCAGGACAAATAGACTAGCACACGTCCCTCATCCAAAATATTCTCGTATGTTTTGCAGATCATCACTTGTATACTGGAATATCTTTTTTCTAAAATATCCAGGGTGACTACAAATACACAAATAATGAACAACCAAATCGACGACAACAATAAAAAAAACGTTACGAATGAAGGTCAAAATAATACTGCTGTGTGGTGAAAATGGGAGAGGATAGTGGTCAGTGCCCAAAAGGGGATCGGATAGAGCAGAAGAGGGCGAAAATTGCGATAGCAAATCAACCATGGCGCCACTAAGGAGCCATATACAAACATTGTTAGTCATTGGATCATCGTCACTGCACTCCAGACAAGTCCATAGAGGCTCAGATCTCTCTTTTGAGTGTAGCCGCCATTACACGTTGACTGACGGTCCCATTACGCCGTTGATTGACCATTACTCTTTCTTGCCCACGAAACCGCTCATTTCTAGCGACACCACATTTCAAACCAAACTCTTTTATTCTAATCATGGAAAAAGAGTCATCGTCACTTATACAGTCATTTGTTCGTGAGTTTTTCCGTAGGGCGTTCAAAAGATCTGCTCGTTCCATCGCTCCGCCAACATCCGTAGTAACATCTTCGAGACCAACCTATCAGTTCTCTCGTTTACCTATTTCTGTTTATTTTGATAATCACAGTAACAAAGAAATACAGCGAGATCCACAATGTACATCTACACGCACAGAAAACAAAAGTTATGACAGCAGACAAAACAATCATCAAACCATTCATCAAAATATACATTATAGAAACTTAATTAGAATAAACAAATTGGAACATATGCTAGCAAATATAAATAGTTCCGGGAAAAGTGCGCTTGAAACCAGAAGACTCGCAATAGCAGCTCACAAAATAACAGAAATGAGAAAGACGTGACAAAGTAGAAATAATGACACACAAATCATCCTTTTAAAATCATTTGTTTTCCCAGTGGAAATAAAGCGCTACAAGACCTGGAATTTAAACAGGATAATATTAAAAAATGATAAATTTTTTTGAAATTATGTGCTACGGAAAGATTCTACGAATATCATGGACAGAGAAAAAGAACACAGAAGTTTAGAAAATACAGAAATTAAATGGAAAGGGACTTTTAAATACAAACATACGAAGATAGCTACATTTTTGTGTATACTTAAAGAGGCATGATAGCACTTGAAAGAATGATTTCCAAATGCAGAGTTTAAGGGAGGCGAAGAAGAGGAAGGCAGGAAAACGATCGACTAGCGATATCAAAGAGTGTTCCTGGCGAACGCAGGCCTACTCGCCCAAGACATAGAAACTTTCAGTGTCCACGATGAAGTAAACTTTCTGAAAAGAATACGTCATGTGATATAATACTAACAGTAGTAATAGAAAATACAATATATATATACATATTTTACATTCATATATTGAACTATATATATATATTCATATATTTTACACTCTCATATTGAAACTCCATAATATTGAACATTAGTTATGCCATTGGATAAAACAGAAAAAGACACCACTATTTTAATCGATGATCAACAACTTAAACATGTGAAATATTTCATTATCTTGGAATTATCATATCATCGAATGGGAAAAACACCATGATATCCAACATAGATGCAACATATAATATCGGATCTTGCGGCAGATGTCTCTTATTTTCGAAAGCAAATATGTTAGCATGAACACCAAAACTGCACTATATAAAGCGATCATCATACTATTACTACGCTACCAATGTCAAACGTAGACACCAATAACAGAACCCAAAAGAAAACTTGCTATAACAGAAATGACTTGTTTACGTAGAATCCTTGGAGTAACATAAGAGACAAATCAGAAACGAAAACATCAGAAGACTAACATACAAACTGTCAATCCTGGATTACATCATAAGACAACAGATTAAGAGGTTTTTCTATGCTTCCAGACTACCATCAGACAGTGCCCCTCAAAAGGCATTACTCTAAACTGACACGATGAATACTAATCCATGGGATAAGTATGCAAACGCTGGATTACAGAAATAAAAGAGTAAATGAAAACAAACATATGAAGCAACAACAAAACATCAACTCCAGAGACCCTTCTACCCCTGACGCTTGAAGGCATAAAGGGGTATAAAGCGAAAAGAAGAAGACATAAGAAGACAGAAAAAGACAGATTGAAGTCCCCAGAGGATACAATGTCTACGTTTATTGTAATGGCAGGCCAAAGTCGGTGTTCAGTGTGTGGTATGGTGGTTAATAAGCCGTTATTTTAGTCTTATAAAATTTCAAAGTAGGAATTAACAACTGTCACATTCCGCAGAAAAAATGTGTCAACATTAATAAAGGATTGCTACTTTTGACGCCTCCTATGTTGAGCATTAAATGTTTGCCGTGGGCAACACTATTTCTAATTAGTATCATCAAAATTGTACGTAATAATTTCATTCGTATCACTGTTTGCATTGGGTTTTTTTTAAAGTTTTGCTCAGAAACCTTGTAATTTGATATTTTCTTATTTCAGGGGCAAGGCATACAGTAATTTTTAATCAACTTGTAGATTAGCAAAAAATAGTTTGATATCAGGGTTGCCGTTGGTACATTTTAAGGCCAAATTTTATAAATTTGGCGGTTCACGTTTGGTTTGCCTTAGATAATTGACTAGACTTTTCTAGGCATTTTCTTTATTTTTAAAAACTAGTTGCAAAAAAGTAAATTTTCATACATTATTTAATTAAGGACAAAGAATATTCCTGTAGATACAGCACACGTTTGCTGACAGTTAAAAATCGTGGTAAAAATTTAGAGAAAAATTACGTTCTTAGGGTATATCTAACCGGAGACTGTCTAATCAAGGCTATAATTCACATCAGCTTCTTTAGCGGCAAGTATATGAAATCAGATAATATGGTGGTCTTTTTTGGTTGCAAACATCTGTTGTATTGAAGGAAATTGTAAAGCTTATTTTTTCTAAGACAATGTATTGTCATGAGAAATATATACATATGGTGTTGTACATAAGACTTTGCTAATGATAGAGGGAGGGGTTTGTAAGAAAAAAATTGCCCACTTATAATTTTCTTATTTTAGTTAAACTAAAATACATTAAATTGACGAAAAGTGAGGGGGTGGTGGGATGTTTACCAAAAATTGCACATGTTTTCTAGTACTGAATGTCACGTTATATTTTCATGTGTGGGTAAGGGATTTCTGCAAGCCTGCATCCATATTTATAGTACTATTATTGTTTTTTAATTGAATGTACCTGAACAAATTACTCAATGTATAGCATAAGCCGTGATTGTACAAAGGTTATTATTAATAAATAATTATAATAACAATACATGCAGAAAAAAATTATTTATACTATTGAGACAGACTGAAAAATATGCTCCTATTGTTTTCATTGTAATTTATTTTACTCTAGCATCTCTGAGAAACTCTACATTAGTCTTCCTTTCTGCAACATTCTTCTCCAAACCCAAATTTCTGTAACCTCGAGTTCAATTTAAGCATCTTTGTTTACCAGTCCATATATCTAAATACATTGTTTGGATATGAGACAAGAAATAGAAATCAAAATTCGCATACAATTTACTATTAAAACTATCATAAATAACGACATTTAACGTGGATAGTCTACTGCAGCAAACAATGAAAACTTGAAATTATAAAGAAAATTTTTTTTGAACAATCATCACATAATTTGGAATGATGATAAAATAATATTGAATAATGATAAAATACTATGCAATAATGATCAACAAAAAACACTAAAGCTAAAATAATTAAAACGGCAGTAGACTAGATTTGAATCAGGTCCGCTCAGCCGGTATCTCTTTGTCTCGAAAGTAGTGTAGTAAGTTTGGCTTATTACCAAAATATAAATGTGGCAACACTGCTTGGTCTGTATAACAATTGTGATCAATACCTATGTTTTGTTTGGGAGAGTTTACCAAAATGGAAAAATTCAATGAAAGTGTTATAACAATTGTGAACGGCAACTATGTCACGAAGTTCCTCCAATTTAAAACACAGATATGGAATAATCTGAAAAGTAATAGTTAAGAACAAATATCAATAAAGAATATTTAAAAAAAACATGTATTCATATTAGAACATTTTGTTTATTGTACAAGAGCCGTGTCTAGTTTAATGCAACATCGCATCACTTCAAGTTGTAGAAGGAATCCATACTATGCTCTTAATGGCATATAGTTAATGAAGCTGAAATATAATAAATATATACTTTGGTAGCCGTCTAATGGCTCCCTGAGATTCCATTTTCCAGGGTAAATAACGTGTGCGTCTATCAGTTCATGCTTCGAAGGGTGAAAATTACATACATTGTTTCTAACTTCTCTAATCTTACTGAAGGATGGTTCTTCTGTCCCTAACATTCAAGTACTTTAAGTAAGTGAGTAGACATGTTTGTATCTGTGAGATCAGCTTATTAACATGCAACAAACGAATTGATATGACTTGATAATGAAATTCTAAATAACACAGTTTAACGTGTACATTTCTTTATTCAGTTTCTCTAAGATGTGTCCATGTCTACAATGTTTCTATTGTATAAATGTCACTTGGTTTTGTTTCTCATGCAGTGTCCGTTATATCTGTAAATTGTCTAGTATACAAGTGTCTTGCATACATGTCACTATATTTTGTAGCTCGGTCAGTGTCGCTATACCTGCATGTCTCAATGGAGCGAGCTACACGGGGGTCACCTTTTCCTGCTACGCATGTTGTACGAGGCAACTAAGGAGGGTTGGGGGTGGTGTTAGCTGTCCCTTCTCTTAAATTGACAAGATCCAGAAGCCGTGCTGAAGTTGGATGTGCCAGACGACGATATCACAGTCATGTTGTAATCCAAGACAACCGTTTACCGCAGTACATCCTGCTAATATACAATCATTTGGAAACGAACGATGAAGAAGAAGAATGCTACTGAGATGTGCAACTCAATCACTGTACGTTCAACTAGCAATATTTCTCGTGTGTCTCTGTGTGTGTGTGTGTTTACCTAGGTTAAACTAGCAATATTTCTCGTGTGTCTCTGTGTGTGTGTGTGTTTACCTAGGTTAAACTAGCAATATTTCTCGTGTGTCTCTGTGTGTGTGTGTGTGTGTCTTTACCTAGGTTAAACTGTCAAGATTTCTCGTGTGTCTGTCTGTGTGTGTTTGTGTTTCCCTAGGTTAAACTAGCAATATTTCTCGTGTGTCTGTCTGTGTGTGTGTGTGTTTCCCTAGGTTAAACTAGCAGTATTTCTCGTGTGTCTCTCTGTGTGTGTGTATGTTTCCCTAGGTTAAACTAGCAGTATTTCTCGTGTGTCTCTCTGTGTGTGTGTGTGTCTTTACCTAGGTTAAACTGTCAATATTTCTCGTGTGTCTGTCTGTGTGTGTTTGTGTTTCCCTAGGTTAAACTAGCAATATTTCTCGTGTGTCTCTCTGTGTGTGTGTGTGTCTTTACCTAGGTTAAACTGTCAATATTTCTCGTGTGTCTCTCTGTGTGTGTGTGTGTCTTTACCTAGGTTAAACTGTCAATATTTCTCGTGTGTCTGTCTGTGTGTGTTTGTGTTTCCCTAGGTTAAACTAGCAATATTTCTCGTGTGTCTCTCTGTGTGTGTGTGTGTCTTTACCTAGGTTAAACTGTCAATATTTCTCGTGTGTCTCTCTCTGTGTGTGTGTGTGTGTGTGTGTGTGTGTTTCCCTAGGTTAAACTGACAATATTTCTCGTGTGTCTCTCTGTGTGTGTGTGTCTTTACCTAGGTTAAACTGTCAATATTTCTCGTGTGTCTCTGTGTGTGTGTTTCCCTAGGTTAAACTAGCAATATTTCTCGTGTGTTTCTCTGTGTGTGTGTTTCCCTAGGTTAAACTGTAAATTGAATAACGTGGTTAATGTATTAGCAGACCCGCAACCTCAACTATTTTTGATGGTTGTAAAACTTTGATATAGTCAAATTAGAACAATATCCGTGGTTGAAAGAAGAGTAAATCAACAAAATAGATAAATTTTACTTAATCATATTGTGCATTTCATTCGCAGGAATAAAGAGAAATATTATATGTGTATGCTTTATAATTACTTTAAATTGATAACAACTTGAAAAGGTAGACAAATTCTTCTATCTAGGAAGCAAATTAACACTCGACGGTGATGTCATGCAGGAAATTAAAACTCGCATTGCACTAGCATTAAGTGCCTTTAACATACTGTCTAATATCTGGAGGCCAAAGTCAATCAGCACACGCAAGAAATGCGCTTATTTAATTCCTGCGTTATTCCGGTGCTATCATATGGATGTGAGAGCTGGAAAAGCTCTTTATCTTCAGAAAATAAATTACTGAGTTTCGTGAACAAATGTCTTCGTAAGATAAATAACACCCGTTGGTGTGAATTCAAATCGAATGATAAAATCAGAGAAGAGACACATCAAAATTTCATCACAGATGTTATCAGAAAACGCCGTTGGTCCTACATCGGGCAAGTCCTACACGCAGACATCAGCAGAATACACCACTAATATCTTGAATGGTTACATACAGGCAAAAGAGCCAGGGGTAGATCAATAGAAACACTCAGAAGAACAATACTTAAAGAAAGTAAAACAATTAATATATATACTATTCAAGAACTGCACATAATAGCTTTGAACAGACAGAATTGGAGAGATGTGACCTCTGCCCTATGCGCTACCTTCAGCGCAAAAGGAAAATAAATGAATGAAATGAATGCTTCTGTTCAATGATAACGTTTCTACAGCGATTTACCTGTATACTTATGTGCAATGAGGACGCTTCTCTGGAGATTTACTGGTATGCTTCTATACAATGAGGAAGTTTCTCCAGAGATTTACTTGTATGCTTCTGTGCGATGAGGAACTTAGAGATTTACTTCATACTTAGAAGATTACAATTCTCATCGCTGTGAGTGTTTTACTTTGAAAAGAGGCATCGTACTCAGAGGTTGTGTTATTGTTGTAATAAATGACACGTTATTTGTAACTCGTACAGAGTTCTGGATATATGTGATCCCGCTGTTGTTACTTTAGAGAGCCGCGTAGCGCAGTGGCTAGCGCACTGGCATCGCATATGAGTGGTGCTGGGTTCATTGCCCAGTTGAGGCTGATATGTATTTCAGAACGCAACGGCTCCATGGTGTACCCAGCCTTAAAGAGGTACCGGACTAATCTGGGAAATAAAGATTGCGACGGAGAAGAGATGGCTGCCGCCCTCATTTGCAGAGCCTCTGAAATGTGAGATCGCTAACATCTCACACCCCTACGGCATTAATAAATGATATGGGTTACTTTACTTGACTTACGTTAGATCAAGTTGTTGTGTCTCCGTATTTCATATTCGAGACGATTCCGTCAAGTGTGCTCTGAAACCTAACATGGCTATAGACGTGTGAATCTGGTTACAATAACTTACCATCAGAAAACAATCAGATCAAGTCAATCAGAAGATCACAAACAACTTTTGTTTTCTGATTATTTTGATATGTTTTCTAAAAATATGTTTTGGGTGATAGAAAAACATTAATGAAGTACGTGTTATGCTGTATGTGGTGCCTATCTATATGCACATATGGACGTGTTGCAAATATTGAATTACGCTGCAATTACATATACACGTACTTCAAGATTTGCATCACAGTCATTTATATATATTTAGATACATTACAGACGATAAAACATATACTTCATGAATGTAGTGAATGTCATGCGATACTGAGATGCTCATGGAGGCTTACGGAAGCAATACTCTATAGAAGCAACACTCTATAGAAGCAACACTCTATAGAAGCAACACTCTATAGAAGCAACACTCCATAGAAGCAACACTCTATAGAAGCAACACTCTATAGAAGCAACACTCTATAGAGGCAAATAGGGCCGGCTTTAACAATTGAGGGGCCCAATGCGAAACGGATTGCGTGGGGCCCAGTCTGGGTATGGAAGAGGATAATAAAATAAATTCTAATATGAATTTATGGGCCTATGAAGTGCGGGGCCCACTGCGGCCGCATAGGTTGCAATGGCCTAAGACCGGCCCTGGAAGCAACAGTCTATAGAAGCAAACCTCTATAGAAGCAAAACTCTATAGAAGCAAAACTCTACAGAAGCAAAATGCTATAGAAGCAACACTCTATATGATCTGCAAAAACAGTGAACAAATTACATATATAGTCATAATATAAGACAGATATTCACAACCTGGTACAAGCGAGCCTCATTGTCTTCACGTACAGAAACATGGTGCTCGTACCCTGCGAATTAAAAATGCTCGCCAGCACTTACGATCATGAAACATGATTTTCTTGTACAATTCAAACTTTGTTGCACACTGCATTGTAACTCGTTCAGTGTCCCTTATATCTGCATGTCTCCATCTAACGACCTACAAGTGGGCCGCAATGCTAAACAGTTGTTGCACAATGTGAAACAAATAGTGCTACTATCCATGATACGGAACGGGAAGGATACGGGGCAATACGGATGACAAAAATGTAATAAATATAGTTTGTTTTCACCTTCACTTATACTTTCACTTTCAAATTCTCTTTCTCACTAATATACGTTGTGGTGCTCGCTCAATGAGTATTTCATGTGGGCGATGCTGGCCGTCTGAAAAGGTTGAGAGCCCCTGTTTTAAGAGAATGATAGAAAGAAAAAGAAACAATTAAAATAGTGCTAACCAACCTTCTGAGATAAAAAAACGTATTTTCTAAATATGACTAGGAAACTGTTCAAACACACTGTATATAATCAGAAATAACTTTACAATTCAAGGAATGTTATAAATGCCTGGTAGACTTGTTGCCCAGATCCAACATTTGAGAAGCACTGACTTAGGCAAGCAACACATGTATCATACATTACCGTAATAGTGTTAGAAACAATCCTCTTCACTGGTAACGCTTTGCTTAACATTTGTGTATACATGAATATTCTGAACGCGTTAAATCAATATTATTTTAAACCTGATGTTCTTCTGTCATTTCTCTATCAACATTATTTCAAACATGATAGTGATGTTCTTCCATCATTTCTTTATTAAAATTACCGGTTCTTCTTCTATCATTGAACCCTCTATTACCCGTGGTAGATGATCTTTTAAAAAAAAATTTCAACTCCTATATCTTCATCATTTTGTTTTGAGTTCACAATTTTAACTGTTAGCTCCCTTTAAATTCAGATATTTTACAATGGATTCTTGAAATTCTCAAGATGATACATGATTTGTATGAAATTATGTATAGATTAAAATTTGTGAAAGCAATTTTTTCCAAAACATTATGTAAATAAAACTGTGTTGACATTTTTATAAGGTAGATTTTTCTTAGGAGGTTCACTTTAGTTACTTTTCTAAAATTAAGTACGAAGTATTGATACCCCTTTAGTTTAATTCTACATTGAATTTTTGTAAAAAGATACCCCTTTCCCACCAAATATCACATTATAGAGAAAGAGGGTACCACACTCATAGAAATATTAATATACAACATTTCAATTTTTTTTAGATATTATGCATAGCTGAAGCTAATACAGTTGAATTATCAAGTAATCATATTTTTATTATGGAAAACCTTAAATAGTGTAATATTAAGTATTATTATTCACCAAGAACTAACTTCAGTATTTATACGCACAACATCAGAAGCATTATTCATCTTGGCTGATTCTACTGAACCGATGTTTTCATTGGTCATTTTGCCTATACTTTGTATCGCCTGCCTTAAGATACACATGACAGTTACAGAGCAGTACAAGTGAAAGAACTTTACATAATGTTTATGCAAATCCTCCCAGAATTTCTAACAAGAATGTGTGTATTAGAGCGTATGTGAACGTAGTGTCGCTAAATATTGTTCTGTCACTATGTGCTCTTTTACTATCGCTCATGTTACCCACTCATTCTTACTCAGTCTATCCCCTCTTTCTTGCCCTATCGTTCAGTCTACCCATTCTTTGTTGCTCTGCCGTTAAGTCTTACCCTACCTTTCCCGGTATATCTTTCAGTCTACCTACTCTTTCTTGCCCTATCGTTCAGTCTACCTACTCTTTCTTGATATAAAATTCAGTCTTCCCCTATATTTTTTTACCTGTCATTCAGCATTGCCCCTCTTTCTTGCCCTATCAATCTATCTTTCCCTATCTTTTTTGCCATATTTTTCAGTTTACCTACTCTTTCTTGCCACATCATTCAGGCTCCCCCTCTCTTTCATTGCTACGCTGTGCATTCATTACTTACGATAAATTCCAATGTTGAAGCATTTCAGGTGTTACACACTGAATTGTGTACACATACACAACCACCTGTATGTGTGTCTGTATGTGCCAATGAGCTCGCATTAACATATATAATTTGTATTGGTATACGGATCCCAGGACAAGAATGTGTTAGATATTTATCTTAGTCCTGCACACTAACTGCTCACACCTGGTCAGTACGTTTTATCCACTTCTTATTTCAATGGTTCTCATCCTCTTTATATCTGTGGTCCTCTTGTAAAACATTCTTTCCTATAATGATCCACAACATAGTTACTTTCCTGTGCCTCCTCCGCCAAGATTAATTTGTATTTGCGAACCAATAGCTCACATCATTAGTATTAGGTTTTAGGTCTGTTGATTATCCTCTTCGCACACTGGAAACGTCCATAGGTGCTCCGATCACCGTTTCAGTCAGGGTATAACAGCTGATGGTTCCGGTTCTATGTTGGTTCACTACTCTTTTTGAAATCTTTGCCAAGGATTCTCTACGACCCACGCCCATCCTCACTCCCAATTCTCGCATTCTCAATATTGACTCATGCATCTCAAAATCCTCTGATCGTGAAGATTCACGAAGGGCAATGAGTATGTCTGCTCGGTTCATAGGCTGTACGTCTGATGTGGTGGCGAGACTATCTAACTGGTTGGCCTGTTCGTTTCCCTCCGCGCCCGAGTGCCAGGAACAAAAATAAGCGTGAGTTTTCGTAGTGATGCCCACATTTTAGCTCTCTCCAATGACTCCGCCCATCTCCTATGTACATCACCTGTTGTGACTATATGAATCACATTCATGGTCACTTAGCATGCACTCATGGGAATAGGATTGCGATGCCAGCCAGTTAAGTGCCTGCGTTACGGCGAAAACGTCCAGTGTTAGACTGCTCGTTGTTGCAGTAATGGCACCACTGGCTTCATGTACTGTTTTTCCTTTTGTTCTGACAGTTAAGGCACATGCGCATCGCTGGTGACGGATGACTAACCCGTCCGTGTAAATAACAACATGTGTGTCATAGGTATTCTTGCATATTAGTGCCGTGACCTCAGCATCCACGCTTACGTGGCTGTGTTTCCTGCACTATTTATTTAGTGTAATGACGTGCTTGACTGCTTCTTGAAAGACCGTATGAATAGGCATCCATTCCTCACCAGAAGTTATGTATTCTGGTGCGCAGATATGTTTAACGGTATCCTCGACCCGACACATACACAATTTTTCTCTTTTAACTCTGCTTCCCTTCACACGAGGGAGCTTACTGTTTAGTGGATGATCTATGTAAGAACTCACTTTGAGTTATGCACTGACACGCCACATATCAATTATGAGATATGCTCCGAAAATCAAGGAGAAATCTCATAGCAACACAAGTTGTCCCATGTGCAACCACGAATGAGCCACATCAGGAAAGCTTACATCATGAAAATCATAAATGTGACATCGGTTTGGAAACAACAAACAGGACCTTGATAATCCGACTATTTATGTTATTGTTTGCAGCTAAACAAACATTGACGCAACAGGTACACTTTTGTGAAGTAAGGTGATCTACGTAGATGAATCAGTAAATGTTTGTAGCCAAACAAACTGTTGCAGGCCGATTTTATTCAGTCAAATTGACATAGGTGTCAACTTTGGTTGTATGATGGTCTATTTCAAGCTCACATTTAATTATATTGTGTAATATATTTAGAAACTTGTTTAAATCTTTGAAAACTGTGATGTAATATTGCAGAGCACTTGTGTGTCTGTAAATCTGGCATAATAATTAGGGTCGACAAATATGTTGGCAAGGGGAATTTGGGATTGGAGAGGTTGAGCTGTGTTTGATGAATCTTGGTGCCAGAAATACTGTTTTTATACACTAATTAGATCAGTATTTCCACATTTTTTTTCTTTACCATGTCCCCCACATGAGTCATTCTAAAGTTCGTATGCCCCCACATGAGTCATTCTAAAGTTCGTATGCTCCCCACATGAGTCATTCTAAAGTTCGTATGCCCCCCACATGAGTCATTCTAAAGTTCGTATGCCCCCCACATGAGTCATTCTAAAGTTCGTATGCCCCCCACATGAGTCATTCTAAAGTTCGTATGCCCCCCACATGAGTCATTCTAAAGTTCGTATGCCCCCACATGAGTCATTCTAAAGTTCGTAAGCCCCCCCCCCCCCCCCATGTAACATACACATATTTTTTTAATATTTAAAAATTGAATTAGTCCCTAAATGAAGCCTAATCACAACTTGATAGATCACCCCCCCCTTTCCTGAAAAACCAACCCCCCCCCCTTCTGTGGGTCGTGTGCTCACGTTGGGAAACACTGAATTAGATTGTTTGATATTGACTCATTTTTTTACGAACGTGAAACGCAACATCTAATTTTTCTGCAAAAATATAATTTTTGTGGAATAGCAACGATGTTTTTTTGACATAATTAAGCAGAGAATGTAGTTTCGGTGAAGAATTCAACGTTTTCTTCCATCTCTGAAAGTCTGTATTTTCATCTAATCTATAAGATAATTAAACGTAATATGCCACAAAGTCACAATGACGATACGAAAATGAAAACAGATTTCCTCAGAAGATAGTCACAAACACTCATTTATTTAGATTATTAATTACTAGCTGTAATACCCGACCTAGCCACGAAGAAAATATACCTGCAACTGTAGAATCAAAACATAAGGAATTAAAAAAGTCGTGTATAGAAAGCCATTAGAGGGATCCAGTAAAGACAAGTGTACAAAGATTAAACATTACATAAGAGTCTATTTGGTTTGCCGGCCTTGTCATTTGTATCATGCGACTCTAAGTACATTAACAGTGATAAACGAAAATCACGACAATAATAAAAAATGTAACAAATAAAGTCTTTTTTACTTTCTATACAGAAGTCTTTCCTTTAAACGGTCTCGAGTCAGAGCTTGACGGATTACCACATCAGGTGTATCTGTTAGAGAGGCCACATTTTACCGTAGGTAGTTTTAAATAACGACATGAAGGTGTTTTCCGTGTCACAATTGTGTATTGTGGATTTCGCGTTTCTATGCTGTAATTAGTTTGTTACTGGAGGTAAAACTTGGAACATGGTAATAATGCTCTGTTAATCATTGGAAACATACATAATAACACAGATTAATCAACGTTTCGACCGAAAGACCTTAATAAAGAGTACATTCACAAGAGAAAAACAACAAGAACGGCACTATTGACGTTCACATGACAGAGCTAAATATAAATAAAAATACTATAATTTTTTTTTGAAAATCTGAAAAAATATATTCTTCTTCTTCTGCGTGCTTTCTCAAACTCCTGCAGATTAGCAGGATGGTAGCTCCTTTTCAGCATGAATTTTGTTTAGCTAGGTGGAGGGTAACATGTTTTGTTATTATGCAACGTTGATTGTCCTTGAATTCTTGACATTGTGTTGAGATTGGCAAAAATATTGTCAACATAACTGATGCAACTATTAACGTAATCATCTAAACTATTATTTCAGACATGAATCAATAGACTTGTGTGGTGTTTGTTTAGACCATAAATAGTCAAATGTGTAAGAGCAACAGATCAATGTATGCCCTTATTGAACAACAGTGAACTACAGATCAGACGGACATGTCTGATGTAGCTAAGTTAAACCAAGTTAAACCCTGTGTGAAGGTGTGTACGCCATCACAACAGTTCCTGTTTACTTTCCCCAAAATCAACACAACTTTAAATGGGGATAATTCATATTGCTGTTACTGTGAGAATATATTGAAAAATTACATGTTGATTGTTATTGAGAGGTTAATAAAATGTTGTTATAATGGTACTATAGCCATGTCAGTCTACAATATATAAAACACACTTGTTTATTTGCAATCCAGCCTTCTTAATAACTCATTTGAGTATTCCCGTGGTTTGCATTGGTCACTATAATTATACATTGTATGGAACTCAATGAAAATCAAGAGAATAGTTAAATGGGCCATTAAGAAGGCTGGTTTATAATTAGCCAGAGAGTCATTATAATGTAGACGAGCATGCTATTGTTCAAATAGGATTGTCCTGTCTTGTCCTATCTATGTGTGCCGCTAAACCTTATAGGGAGCTAAAGTCTTCTTTATTTTTCTAACTGTGATACCGCTGCCATAGTGCAGCCTTGGTGTTCTAGTATTTCTCTGTTGTCATCTATCTATCTTCATCTGCGTCTTCCGTTGTTTCTCGTTTCAGATGATATTTTACTGTAGGCTAACGATGGAATGCGAGCTGGTTCCATTCTGATTAGGCGGCCGAACTATTTGATCTTTAGTGTGTCATGTGTTCTTTGCACGATATTATTTTCGCCAGATTTCTTATAATATCATTGTTTATTATATCTCTTTCTGTTACCCCAAGTGCTGTTAACTTCATTTTACATACAGCGAGTTTTTTTGGTTCTATTTTCTCTGTCAGAGTCAAAGTCTGCCATTGGTAATACAGTGTCGGCATGACCACTGTGTTTATTAACGTTCTTTTGGAGATCATGTCCATGTTTTGGTATTTCTGCAGTGATAATAATTGATATAACACTGCGTTTGCTTTTTGAAATCGTGTCTCTATATCTGTCTAATCTCCCGTCTTCCGAAGACAAACTGACTAGATACTTAAATTCCTTTTCGGGTTGAGTTTTGTGCCAACATTGTATATTTCTAGTGGGGATTGATTTGTGAATCTTCTCTGTTTCTGATTTTGGTTTGTTGATTCTCATGTTGCTGATTTCGCAATGAGTATTTAATGCGTCTAGGTGTTGTTGTTTTTTTTCCAGCTCCGATATATCGTTGTATATCAACGCCTGATTGTCTGCAAATAGGAATTCGTTTTGTATGTTTCTGTATTCCTTCTCTTCGTTCTCTTGTTCAGATTGGTCATCTTGTTCTAATGCTTTTAATGTTTCGCTGGTTATTTTGTCTATATAGATGTTGAACAGGAGCTGGGATAATACACATTCCTGTCTGACTCCAGATGTTATTATGAATGTGTCTGTATTCCCTTTGGTGTTTTTACTCTTGCTTTACATCTCTGCTTTAGTGCGCTTGTGTTTTAGAGAAGTTTACGTAGATCCCGTATTCTTCTAAGTAGGTGCACATTTAACCCTTTCGAAAGCCTTTTCTTGGTCGATAAATGTGATGTTCAGTTGGTTGTTGTATTCTATTTGCTATTAGCTCAGCTGTCTAAGTGTGAAAAGGGCTCCGGTGTAGCACATGCTCCTCTTAAATTCAACTTGATTTCTACTTATTTGGGGTCTATGGGAGGGCTTATTTTTTTCTGTTATCTTTGTGTATGTCTTCCCAACTTAACTCAGTAGCGATATCCCTCCGTATTTGTCGTAATCTCTCTTTTAACCTTTGTTCTTCCATATAAGTATTATTGTTGCTGTCTGCGTTTTCAGATGTTCTTCTCTCATTCCATGCCGTGTTGAATATTCGGTGTAGCCATTTTACAGCAGTATCGCCATATATGTTTATCAAACCTGTTGTTATACTATCATCGCCCCGAGCTTTATGCATTTGACTTTTTTTAGCGTCTCCTCGACGTCTGATATTATAATATCTGTTTCAGGTTATACTAGGATTGAGAAAGTGTAATTTAGACTAACGATTATAACATGTTTCCATAAATTATATATGCACTGTTGTGAGAGATACAGTTGTATATTTGCTAAATTCACAATAATTTCCAATTTTTCACTTTAATAAATGTGTCAATTTAACATCACATCTTGCATCCGTTACCTGCTAGTTCTTACCTGTAAAATACATTACCATACACGACTTAGCCGTTAATTCCCAACATATCCAATTAAATTATAGCTTCACATCTTGGAATTGAATTGTCACCTTGAATCTAGTACCCTACAGGTAGACTTCACCTATATTTTAGTAGAACTAATTTCTTTTCCAGGCTTCTCATGTGAAACTCGTATATGGTGTTTTCATCAAGGAATATGTTTTCTGAGACATCTGTTAACGCCAGTAACTCAGCAGTTAGTACACGAACGTCCAAGTTGAGGCGGTCTGAGGTTCAGTTTTCATTTCAACGGGAAACAATTTATACCACCAACAAATCATATACATCCTGAAATTAAGGTAACTGATAGCAGATCTTCTTGGAAAGTAAAGATTGTGAACTATTCCTGACCACATTATCCTTAGACATATCTATTCTTAAAGATGTCTCAATGAAGTATGAAATAGAAACAATAATAACATTTTTTAGCTCATGAATGTGTCTTTCCTTATCACGCTAAGGTGAACATGTCATTGATAATGGTCAAGTTAAGTATGTGTGCATGTTCTCAGACAGCCGAGGAGTCTTATCTGGGCTGTGAAAGATCTGTTGCAGTATGAGCAAGAATGTACTAGATCTTGATATGAGAGAATGCAGTCGTGTCTCCTTTTTAGTTCTTCGTCTCTTTTGAATCGCATGTAGTGTTCTACACTTATAAGAGACAAAACACGAAAAATACCCGCATTTATCTGACCATTCCAGGGTTGGGCTATCAGGAGATTCTATCAGGTGGTTTTACAAGAGCTTGGATCAATATTGCAGTGTTTAACCAATTTAAAAAAAAAATAGGCAATGAAAGCGATTCTTCTGGCATCCACTTTATCACGTTTTTGAGCTTTGATATTAGTAGGAAGGAATACGTTGTTATCATTTGATATAAGTTAGGAAGAATACGTTGTGGAGGTATCCCACTGTACAAGTTTTATGTTATTGTTCTCCATTTCTTCCCTTCCTGCAATATCCTCTGTTATTGTGAACGTTGTTCACCATAGTCATTTACTGACTATTATTGTAAGGTTCCTTTAGTTCTACCTTTCTGTTGGACTACACTGAATTTTATATAAACATATTTTTCTTTTATATCTCTTAGATTTGTATTTAATTCTACTTGCTCTGTTGTTGCTTTTCCTTTACTCTCTCTTCTGTTCTTGCAGTATGTCTGCTTTCTTTTTGTCTCTCATCTTCTCCTTCTTAATATCTTATTTTTCCACTCTCTTACATTATTACTCTCTTTTTGTAGTATTCATCTCCTGTTATTTGTTTATGTCCTGAATAAGACGTTTTAGTCGAAACGTCGTCCATTTTCGTTTCCATTGATATTGTTAGTGTGTTTTATATTTTGTTACAACAATCATTACCTATCTATGTTCTTTCCCCCTTAATGCTCTGTGTTGCACCAGCCCTCATACCTTTTGTGCAATGAGTTGCTTCCAAACACTGATAATTTATTTCTAGCAATATACTGGTAGTACACGAAACAGAAGGGTGGGGATAGAGTAGGAAGTAATGCAACACTGCATGAACTGTAAGAATAAGAAAGAACGTATTGCTGAAACGTCGATAAGCTGCATTTTTAAATTGTTAACCCTATTTGTGTCCTGTATTTTTGCCTGGTGTGTGAATTGCAATACGTTTTACGATTTGTTTTCTGTTAATGTACCTACATATGAATTTCTAATGTTGCATTCCACATAGTTAACTGTAAATTAGTCACTAAGAGAACACTGGCTACATGAGAATAAATCGTATGCAAATAACAAGCTTAATCACGCAATGTTCCTTTCTACTTCATATGAACCTTCTTCTTCTTCAGCGTTCATTCTCAAACTCGTACTGGATTTCTTTTGTAACATGACAATGATCCTGCAAGATTTCCAGTTGAATGTAGTCCAGAGAATGGAAATGCGTTGTGTTGCCGTTTTATTTGCGTCAATGGCCCAACACATCCGTCTTCGGCGGTGGAGATGAACCAGTACCATGTATTTTCTAGGGGATCGAATGGGGAGCACAAACAAAGGAATAATAATTACCGTAGACATATGTTGTAAGAGGGAGCAAAGGAAGTTATAGAATTGAATTGGCCGACCCATTTCATATAGGGTAAGAGTTACCCCGATGCCATACTGAAGCCGGATGTGTCAGGCCGAAAGGCGCAGATATCGCAACAAAGCTGTAAATAATGACAGCGCGTTAAGTTCCCTGGACTATATCCCACTAATCCGTAGAAATTTGAGATGAACACATACGAATAATAAAAGATGAACAATGACCACCTATATATATATGAAATACTGCATAATGGGTAATAAATCCTTCTAGCAAGACACATTTTACTGTTCTCTTGGCTTAAATTAGTTGTCATACAAAGTATAATCATAGTGACCAATGATAAACACGGGAATAGTTAAATGAGCTTTGCGTAGCATCAGTAGACGCCAGAATGCAGGGCGTCCCCTGCCATGATTAAACAACTTAAGTAGCTCATACAAATATCGTTATTTACTATAAACATTACAGAAAAACAATCTTGAGAATAGCGTGATTTGAACCTGTCCGTTCAACGGCACCAAATCGCATAAAGGGTCCTTGTCTCTTGTTTTTAAACTAGTTTATATTTTATATAAAAAGTAAAGTTATTCATTTCATTTATTAATGCCGTATGGGTGTGAGATGTTAGCGATCTCACATTTCAGTGGCTCTGCAAATGAGGGCGGTAACCATCTCCTCTCCCTCTATAAAATATTCTATATTTAGAACTGTAAATACGTCTCTCTGGTGGGGGGGGGGGGGGGAGGAAGAGCTACCTACCTACTCAAACATATAATTTGGCGTCCCCACTCACGCTACGCCACTGCAAATGAGTCATTAAGAAGGCTTGTTTTTCTATTTTTCAGTAGGTCTTATAACGTATACTGTCATGGATGAACTATATGATAATACTCAATCAGTGTATTCGGGGCAAACATCACGTGGCTGTCTCCACTATTTCAATAAAGACAGGTCGGTGCAAGACGATGACTAACTTATTTGTTCGTGTCTGTCAAGCTGTTGTCTCTTGAACGGAATGTGCTTAATATAGGTGGGTCTATTTACACAGAGATGCCCAAATGCATTCTAGTGTCAGATAATAACGATCAGAGAAAACTTGTGTTAACTGTACCGTAAGGAATGTCTAACATTGTTGGTCATGACGCTAGGATATTCAAAGTAAAATAAAAGATCATAATGGGATGGGAACGATTGTGCAAAGAGAAAATTGTATTAGTAAAAGTCTTCAAAATTGCATTTATATAATATTTAATTCAGGAGGTCGTGGTGACTGATTTATCTGCGACCTCCACTTTTTGTTGATGGTTGTAAAGTTTTGATAGAGCAAAATTGGACTTTCGTTCTCGATTACAAGAAAAGTGCCTCACCATTACAGATACATTTATTAAGCACACGTACACAAAATAATCAAAAATGCGGAAACACGAATCACATAAGACAATTTCAAAACTTGTTTGTAATCGCATTTTGAGTACAGATAGGTAATGTCCCTAAATTACGTCAGCAATTAGGGCGTAGGAGGTCTGAAAAAGTGTGATAGTTGATGACAAAGAGTTTGAGAAAAGTGAGAAAAGTTGACGTCAACAATACTGATTTTTACAGCACAAATTGAATTGTTTAAAATATATACTACATATATTAAAATAAACATTATTTTAAAACAAACTAATTGTATCGCAATTGCCACGAATTATATTATTCTGTCTTAAAACTTGACATTATGAAATGCGTTAGTTTAACTAACAGATGTCTGGATCTGTGACGGCGTGGTACAGAACTCGTCTGTAACGGCCAAGGTACCGGGTTCGAATCCCGCAACAGAAAAGTGTGCACATGCACCGTGCAGAAAACAATGACCAATTACTGAGACATTTATTTTGCCTAGAAAATCACTGTAGCCAAATAAAACAAAAAAAACTCTTGATTGATGGCTACGTCGTGACCAATTGAACTAGTATAATACGCTACCAATTGAACTAGTATAATACGCTACCAATTGAACTAGTATAATACGCTACCAATTGAACTAGTATAATACGCTACCAATTGAACTAGTATAATACGCTACCAATTGAACTAGTATAATACGCTACCAATTGAACTAGTATAATACGCTACCAATTGAACTAGTAGATATGCAATTGTAATTTTTTTCCGTGCAAATTTAATCAAATTTGTGCTAGAATTTAGTTGTTGATCTGCTACTAAACTATTCATATTTTGTCTATTGTCTTTCCCCGGATGACTTGTTATCCACTCTTGCCGTTAAGCGTAGGGGTGATTGGAGCTCGAGCTTACGTTCTAAAGCCAGATTTGTGGTCTCGGCTGTGTTATGTCCGTGTCTGTTCAGGATGTCCCTGACGTTTTCTATCCATCTTTTCTGTGGTCTATTCATAGAAAACAGTATATAGGGAAATGTACCTACATTTCACAATCAATATAAGATAATACTACGTGAAACGGAACAACAGTAGGACTTACGTAGAACACAGATTACTGACATGCCTGAGACAGAATTGTCTAGCTTCATCATCTTTATCAACAATTTTAACCCTGCTATTCAATTCACACCTATCATCTCTACCACTTCTGCCTAAAAACTGTCATGACATTATTGACACCATTCATCCTCCTTAGCTCTGTTTACTACAAACATACTGCTGCACGTGGTTTTCTGCTTTACACTTGTTATCCTCCTGCTTGTCGAACTCTGCCATTCTCCCAGCTTCTTCGCCTTCGTCACTTATGTAGTGATGGTGACGATTTTCTTGATAAATCGTCTGATTGATTTCTGTCGTAGACATTCGTTCCCTTGCAGTGTCCTTTCATCGGCATGGCTTCGTGTCCGTAAGTTATTTCGACTTGACACCTTGACTAATACTCAGGGTACTTCATCCTCCGCTGATAGTTAAACTAGTCCTTACTTTTCATCCCCCATAACTCTACTGGCCGTCGAATCTTTTCCAAACATTATTCCCTTTACCAGTCTCATTCTGAAACTCGTGCAGCTTTCCAATACTTTCCTTTGGTTGCATATGTTGTTTTTTTTGGTTGCATGGTGTGACAAAAATCGTAATGGCATCTTGGTCCACAATCACCTCAGGTCTTATGTTCCTGCTTACTTAAGACAAAATTCACTATTGATAATGCCTTTACATGTGAATCTCGTAATGTCGTTTACTTTATCATATGTAAATGTTGTGACAAGACGTATATAGGTGAAACGGGCTTATGATTGAGTGACCGCTTCTGTATGCATCTTCAAGCCATGAAACAGAGAGACCTACACATATCGCCATTCATGTCAATGGTGATGGTCATTATGATGCCCTCTATATCTAGGTTACTGTCCTCAGATTCTGCACCATGGATGATAAATCTAGATACGCTCTTGAAAACCGTTTTAAAAAAAAGAATTTGGTACACTCAAGCCATTTGGACTTACCTAAACATTCATTTGTGTAAATTTGTTTTGATGTTTCCTTATTGTATTGCTATCCATGTTGTATTAGCTAATAATTTGTTATATCTGTTATCATATCCCTTCCAATTTTCAACAAAACCCGCTTCCATGACTACATGTTTCCATATACATCATTGTCACCTTGAACTTCGTATTGTTTACATGTCAATATTATATCTAGTGCCTCTGTGGTGGTAACATTGTTTTTTACTGTTTTCATTATTTTTAACTGTTTGTTTTATATATTCTTGAGGAAGACATACAAATGTTTGAAACAATAAAATGTCTTGTGTTATGTTGTTTGTATGTTTTCGTGTTTACACCTCATAAACCCTTAGCGATAGTCCGTCATGTTCGGGTGAAACATTCAAAAACGTGTTCTACGTTAGTACTACATTTCACAGAAAATACTGATATCAGGCAAGTATTCATCATCTTTGGCTTACCGTGAAATGATGATATGCGTAGAACGACTTATTGAGCTGAAAGTTTCATGTTATCCCGAAGGCTAAACTAATGAAACAGTTATAATCTACATCATCATCATCAAGTGCCGTCTCCGCAACGAAGGTTGGCTGCAACGTATCTCCAACATCTCCTGTCTCTTGTCTTGGTGGTGCACTCTGCTAGACTGTAACCTGTCCATCGTGTAATGTTACTCTCCCACTTGTATCTCTGCCTACCTCTTGCTCGCTTCCCTTTGACTTTACCCTCAAGTAAGGTCTTCAATAGGGTGTCATGTCTTTTAATGTGTCCAAAGTATTTTATTTGCCTGATCTTTATTTCTCTTAGTAGTTCTTTCTTCATATTAAGTGTTTTTAGCACCTCTTTATTTGTTTTCTTCTCTTTCCATGATGTTCTCCCTATTCTTCTATATACCCAC
The DNA here is from genome assembly GCA_034231615.1 of Meghimatium bilineatum. Classification (NCBI taxonomy): domain Eukaryota; kingdom Metazoa; phylum Mollusca; class Gastropoda; order Stylommatophora; family Philomycidae; genus Meghimatium; species Meghimatium bilineatum. Next base: position 106,351,676 of record CM067299.1, read on the forward strand.
ATCTCAAAGGCATCAATTTTGTCTTCTTATTGTTTATTTAGTGTCCATGTTTCTGAGCCATACATTAATATGGAATAGATGTAGCATTTTATAATTCTCATTTTTAACTTGTTTGTAATTTGTTTAGATATTAATAATTTCCTCATGTCATTGAAGGTACTTTTAGCCATTCCTATTCTCCTTTTAACTTCTGTTTCACATCTGCCATCATTTGTGACTATGTGTCCAAGATATTGATACTGTTTTACTTGTTGTAGTTTCTCTCCCTGTATGTTTATGTTTACCTCCTGTTCTTCTGTGTTTTTGCTGATTATCATGGTTTTTGTTTTTTGAATGTTTATATCCAGTCCATATTCATTACTTGATTTATTGACTTGATCTATTAGTCTTTGTAGTTCATGTTCACTTTCTGCTAAAAGAACAGTGTCATCTGCATATCTAATGTTGTTTATTATTTTCCCATTGATCTTGAGTCCTGGTATTTCTTCTATATTTTTAAAGATATTCTCTGTGTAGATATTAAATAGGCTTGGTGATAAAATGCATCCTTGTCTTACCCCTCTTCTTATTTCTATGTACGGTGAGTAGCTGTTTTCACACCTTATTGATGCAGTTTGTTCCCAATATATATTTCTAATCAGCCTGATGTCTTTTCCATCTATGCCTATTTTCTATCTATAATCTACATAGGCTCTCTCTAATGTTTTATGAAATTCTGAGTTATAAAAATGTTATTAATATGGTAATTTCATCATTAGCAAAGTTAACCCATAGCATTTTTTAAAACTATGTAGAAGTGTGAGATGTTAGAGATTTCACGTTTCATGGGCACTGCTATATGAGGGTGGTAGCCATATCATCTCCCTCGCAGTCGTTACTTCCCGGATTAATCTAGTACCAAATTACGTAACATCACGAGATGGGGTAGGTTACAGTTTAGCAGAGTGTGCCACGAAGACAAGAGACACGGGATGTTGAAGGGCTGTTGTAGCCAACCTTCGTTGCGGAAACGGCACTTTATGATGAATGATGCGGTTTCTTCTCTTTATATGAAGTTATTATCAATGTTATCTTATTTGTTCAGCAACCCAGTTTCGAAACAATTCGTTAATGTAACGTACATGTTCTATGTTGCGCATAGTTCTTATATTGACTTTCATTTTGAATTGTTTAGATACTAGAAGCTTTTCTCCTGTCATTGAGACTACTTTTAGTCATTTATATTTCCCATTTTAATCTCTGTTACACATCTAACATAATTTGTGATTATATGTCTAAGACACAACAAACTGTTTATTTTCAGCAATATCATTCCATTTTTTATGTTTACCTTTTCTTTATTTTCGATTTTGCTGAACATATTTTATATTTGCTTTCTGGATGGTAATATCTAATATAGTGTTTATCAAAATTTTTCTTACCTTTGCTCCCTTGAGCATGTATTTTATAGACCCCATTCGTAAAGATGTTATAGATCAATACCCCTTTGCGTATAGATTTGATAGAACACCGCCTCCTTGAAAATACATTTTACAGTCCAACACCCCTTTCCGTATAGATTTTATACGACCCTCCCAACCAGATCCTTAGATAAGTCTTGTGTGTGGAGTACTTTTAAAAAGGTGATTTCTTGGTTTCTATTATATTTTTGGCTATTTTTCTCAGTCTATGTTTTCATATCTTCATTAAAAAACAATTTGCACACATCAGACACAGTTATATAAAAAAAAGGAACATCAATTAACCCCTATATGAAGTATTCAAAGTTTACTGATGTCATCTCTTGTTGGACAAATTATGTTGTCACAGTAAAGGATAAAAATTAAACAAACTACAACATGATTCACGAAAACTCCTCGCCTGACTGCAAGACCAGCTAAAAATATTACTCAATTATAATTTTGTTTTTCAAGAACAACATAACAAACGCACGCTGAAAGATTAATTCTCATGTTGTGCGCTACATTAAATTTTGAAAATGAACTTCCAGGTTTCCCTACACATGTAAGCCAACGGTTGCTGTTGTGTAAATATTTTTTTTTCATTGTTTATTACTGTTAAAAAGCTTCTCGTTTTCACGAAGCGCTTGTCACGGATTTCAATAATCTAAGTTGGGTCTATAATCTTAGTTAATAACAGAACCTAGTCAGTGGTTTCAATAATCTTTGTTGGGCCAGGTTTCAGATTTCAAATAATATCAACATATGAGAACCACTTGTCTTATCGTACATAAAATGTAGACTTTTTGACAATATACCCTTGTTGAGCAGGTCTCAACTTCGTTGGGTCGATCACATCGTCCGTATGCCAGACAATCGTCTTCCAAAAGAGACTGTCCTATGGTGAACCATGCGGAGGTTTTGACTGCAGTAGGCGATCATGGCTTCCCACAACTCAATATTTCTGTTATCTTCTATCAGGATTGCTGTAGACTCTTTGTCATACCACACTGTCAGATTATCTATAGTTTGTTCCATAATTCATGTTACTCATCTGAGCTCAATTTTCATGAAAACTACCTGATACATAGCAACCATATTTTGCAGTAAGTCTTATATGAGGACCTGCACGACCTTAGGAATTCATATTTTACAAATTGATAGGTATATTGAAAAATACACAAAACGTCTTTTGCTATATAGTATTGCTTAAGTAGCAAAAAATGGTACCACATTTTACCGTAATACACAAAATTGGGTTATCCAACCAAATACACGGCGACACTGATATCAAATGTCATAACAATGTCTCTTGTGAAGCATACTCCAGCATTTCCGTGCTTGTCATTGGTAATAATCTTGACAACACATTATAATGACCAATGAAAATCACGAAAATTTTCATGTCAAATAAATTTTGAAGTCTGTCAATAACATTAAAGTCTCTAAAAAAACAATAAACGACGACACATTTCCTACTCATGGAAAACGTGATTTCCGAATCACAGCGTTCAACATGACGAGCATCGAACGCTAAATGAGCTGCAGTTCACAGCAATATAATTCAATCACTGATGATGTGTTCCTATTTATTGTGATTTTAGTTGGTCGGTATATTTATACTCTGCCTCACGGCCGAGGGGAAAACTGATAAACAAATCTAATATGTAGTTTTGGAGAAAATAATTCCAACCGATACATGAATTATGGAACGAACTATACTATTTCCTCACACTGTAGTTTTCTATCTCTCTTACTTTATATATTGCCTGTTGCAACTATATCCCTGTCCCGTGACGTGTTCAACGAATAAAGAGCTTTTCTTTATGATATTATGTATTGTCTTGCATTTGATTCATTCACTACATTCGCTCGTGTGGATAGCACGAGCATGCGGCTTTATCACACAGTTATAAAATCCTTCACTGCAACTCCCTAACGGGAAACATGTAGTATTTCAGGAGTATTTTAGTATTTCATCTTTTTTTTATCGCTTTGTGTTCAAGAGGTCACGGGTTCGAATCCGGCTCGTGTCGTCTTGTTTATAAGGTGGTTTTTTTCGGAGATCCCTGTGGATTATCACTTGAAGCTACGGAGTTACGTGCTATGAGTGGTACTCTCGGCAGGCGGCGTGCCGCTTCGTTGAGAGGAACGGAGTACTTATGGGAAACCGAGTACAGTCAAGTCAATCTTCTATGGCTTTTAAACCTTTTTTATGCAGTATTTGACAGTTTTTAATATAACATCATCTTTAGTTTTTCTAGCTGGACATTGTATTCTCAACATTCTTCTATAGAACTGTATGTCTGTTGGTATGAGTTATACTAAAGTCAATTTTCATTACTGTATACACACATAATCTAATAAACCAATCAAGTGCAATGCCAAGTGGAGTAGGCGATCATGCCTCTCCACAACTCTGTATGGTGCTGTTTATAACTTCAGTTTGTGGCTTATTTTGTGCCACTGTGACAATCCAGAAACAATGTCTCTCTTTGTCTTCCTCTGTCTCTTTTCCACTTGATATTTCTGGTGGCTGCTAAATGTTCAAGTTTTACTTTTCTCATCACATGCCCTAAAAATATTGACTGGCTATTTCTAATTTCCGCTATAATTTGTCGTTTTACCCCTGTGATTGAGAACGTCGACATTAATTTTCTTAGCTATCCGTGGAATTTTCATCATTCTTCTTAAAAACAACATCTCAGTTGTCTGCAGTTGTCTCTACAATCTAATACTAAAAGTAATAATTATTTTTTTATCCTTTTGTAGTATACGCACACAATGTAATACTAAAAGTAATTTATATTTATTTATCCTTCTAAGACATCCAGATTTTATCATGTATGCACAAACTTCACGGAACAAGTTTTTATTAATAGAAGTAAGAACGTGTGCTGAAAGAACAGGATATTCTTTTCTGTGTTTTCAATTAGTGTGTACGTTCTGCCAATATGTTTCTGTACACGCGTGTTCGTGGGTGTGTCTACACAAAGCTTGTGTTCACGTAAGCGCTTAAACATGTCCATTACCTTCGGTTCTGTGTTTTGTGATAATGTAATGTGAAGACTAGAAATGTGCTTGAAGAGGTCGTTGCCTCGTATAGTACTATGTGAATATGAACAGTAATACGACCACATCTGAACAAGAGAAAAGAAAACCCACTCTCCTGTATCAGGCAGATGGTTAGAAAATTCACCCCGTTGAACGACGTAAGGGTTAATGCAAAGTGGCGGCGGGTTATTCAAAGTTATTCATTCAGGAGTGCGTCTAACTGATGAACGTGTATGTGATTACCGCATATTGCTCTGTTTACATGTGTCTATGTTCATGCTTTTAATCATGTGCGTACGTTCTCAAACTCATGCATATTAGCGGGTGATGGAGTACGTTGTGTTATGGTTTACAGTTTTGATGCGATTTTTGTGTCTTTCGGCCTGACACATGCAATTTCCGCATGGATTCTGTTAATTTGCCCATAAATGGGATGGGGCAGCCAATTCCACCACATAACATCTTTAGTCGCCTCTTACGACATGCATGGAGTTTAGTTTTAAACAGTGCCTCATTTCTTTGCCCCCATTTTAGACCGGTGAAACGCAGGCGTACCTTCATATAATACACAGATAAAAGAGAATGTGTTCTATACAGTTAACATTTTCACATATTACTGATGTGTCGTGAAGCGTAATGGAAGAATGAGATTTCAAGAATGGACAAATGTCTGGTATGTCTCGTGAATAATTGCTTACAATATCTCTGCTATCTTTTGTTTGCTTCATCACGGCTTTCTATTCTCTGTATATAAAATGAATTGCTTTCTTAGAGATGCTATCTAGCGATACAATAGTGGCGTAATCGATGCAATTAAACCGTTGTTTATGTACGACATCATGTACTAATATTCTACCTGCTTGTTGTCCCATGATCGTTTATATCGAAATCCTAACTATCGTAGCATAACTATTAACTAAATTCATATTTTTCGATATAAATTCGATTTGAGTTAGTCTCCATAAATTCATACACTGTTAACGATCATTGAATTCATTTCTTTCAAATATTTTCAACAACATCTTCTTATACAAATACAGGCCCTTGCTATTAATATTGGTACTACTATTAGTACTACTACAAATACCAATGTTCCTACTTCTACTACTGCTATTATTTCTACTACTACTACTACTACTACTACTACTACTACTACTACTACTACTACTACTACTATTACTACCACCACAAGTGATGTGCCATGACTACTGTCTACGTGAACTAAATTATTTCGGGAGTATATGTTTCAAAAAGAATATTTTAACGTTTATTTAATAACCAGAAATGTAACCTCCCTAATTGTTTATAAATTTTATATAAAATTGTAAGTCCACAATGATTCACTAAACAGATATAATAGTTCGCTCATCAAATTTGATATTTCACTCACGAAATGTAATAGTTCACTCACCAAATCTGATTGTTCACTTACCAAATGTTATGGTTCTCTCATCAATCGTAATGGTCTCTCAAACAATGTGATAGTTCGATCACCAAATGTAATTGTTCACTCACCATATGAGATGGTTCACTCACCAAATGTAATAATGTACTCATCAAATGTAGTAGTTCACTCACCACACGTGATAGTTCTCTCGCCCAATGTAATAGTACATTTACCAAATGTGATGGTTCTCTCATCAATAGAGGTATACTTATTTCTAAATACAAATGTAAATACAACGGAAAAAAACCAAACTATTCTGATATTTAACCCACAACCTCTCCAGAAAAATAAAATATCTAACCCACGTAAAATAAAGTACCGTACACAAGGAAAATAAAGTACCTAATACACGTAAAATAAAGTACATAATACACGTAAAATAAAGTACCTAACACACGTAAAAAAGTACCGAACACACGTAAAATAAAGTACCTAACACTCAAAAGAACACCTAACAAACGTAAAATAAAGCACCTAACACACGTAAAATAAAACACCTAACACAAGTAACCGCTTGGCCAGATAAATGTTTATTTACGCTGCATTTAGCAATTTTAAAGATAGTAAATAAATGTATTATAAAGTAATTTTTATAGTTTTTCTTTCTTATATCAGAGATTCCAATGGTTCTATATCTTATTAATACGTTAGTATATCGTTAATATTGGGGGATAGAATTTAAGCTGAGGAATTGGTCGAGACAACCGTAATTAGGTATAAGTACATGTATTATCTGAAATACGGTAATGTACGCTACTATTTTTAGTACGGGACTACGCTGACAAAGCAACTCCTCTTTCATATCTCACTTTGAAACATTGTCAAATTATATCGATAATCGACAAATTTAGATTTCACAAGATATCTTTCATTAACAGAAAGAATTGCATACACTTTAAAATCCTCTATTTATGTCGCAAAAAGTCGCTAAACTTGAAGTTATTACGGATTAAATCAATCTCAGGTACAGTGGAAAGTCTAAAATTAGCGAGAGTTACACCGTATTCAGGGATTAATGATTACATAGCTGTTTTTTAAAACTGATTTACTGAAATGTAAGCGCTTTTGATGTCTGCATGATATACTGTTAGGTGCATTTAAAGGATAGTGTGACTAAAATGGGATATTTTATTGAGTGAAAAATATCCTTGTTGTTTATGTAATTTCAACATTTTGCATGCTTTTATATTTCATGGAAGTTAAACCCACCTTAGTTTATTTAAGATAACTTGAGAACTAGGCAAAATCTACTAATCCAATCACCGCGAGTCACTGACTATTACAATCACTATTACCAGTACTAATGTGGCACACAGTGAGGGCGCTTCACAAGTTCAAATTTACAAACAAGGCTCGAGCATGAGACTTGTTTTCTATTACAATACGTATCAAACAGGCTGTGGTGATTTATCAAGGAACTGCAGTACAACATCCAGCAAGAAAAACTGCATTGTACGTATGCCATGGGCAGTTAAAAAGATACATTTAAAAAATGTTAAGATCAATAAACGTAGAAGAGAGAAGGCTCCTTAAGTACATCTTAACAAGGGAGCTGTGGTTTGTTTTTCGTCATATGAAGATACATAACAGCATGGAAAGATTATTAGCTGAAGACAGAGTTAAAGACAATAGGGGAAGAGGGTGCCCTAGACGACAATGGTGAAGTAATTTTACAGGTTGTCTAATCATGTCTCTTGCCACGGCAGGTTATCTCGCCAAGAATCGCGGAGAAGTCAGAGAATCCATAAAGAGGATCACATTCTGGAAAGAATATGTCACATGTTGATGAGTAGTAGAACAGGACGTCTGCGTAGAGGAATGATAATAATGTTTACTCAGCGGCTCACAGAACCATAGGTATGCATACTCTTCTCCATCTGCAAGGGGAGACTGAGCACCATTGGGTCTGCCTGGTGTGCAGTGATGTCGGCGCGTACCAATAACCAGTGAATCATTAGTGAAATATATGTCTATATTGATCATACTAATTGGGAAGTGATGTACTATAATCGCATTGCTCAGAAATAGAATGCACAAGGGCATGATCGTTTGAGAAAAGAGGATAAAAACGATGTAAAACAAAAGAGACAGACACAAGCACACATATGCAGTATCTGTGACTAATTCGTATCGAAGGTTCAGTCATAAGAGATACTCTTCAATTATCTACAGTATGCTGTTTAATGACTCAAAACGAAATTTAAAAAAAAATACCAATGTGAGCCCAGTTAATAATAATAATAATAATAATAATAATAATAATAATAATAATAATAATAATAATAATAATAATAAAATCCATAACTCGTCAGGGCCGTCCTGGTGTCACATTTAGACATGATTTAGAAAGATCTGCGCACATCTCCATTCTCTACTATACTGATGAGTTTGGAAACTTCATATCCTGTCCAGTCCTTGATGTTATCCAGCCATGTATCCTTCTTGTCACCTCGTCCTGTTCTACGTTCCACAATACATTTCAGAACATCTTTGTCATCGAGGAATGTCTCATCCGTACAAGTACCACACACGTTTAGGAAGTTTTAAGATTGTTAACAGGGGTTCTTGTTGACCCGCTATTACATGAATTTTATCTCGCAAAAATACTATTGTTGTATTTTCTCGGTAAAAGGTACCCAACACATGTAACCCTATATAGCATTAGTTTTCAAACACCTGGATTCATCTCTCCAAAACTGTTACTTATCATTGAATATATTTTCTTCATCTGTCGCAACGACTCCGAGGTCGACCCAGCCTTAAATGGGTACCGGATTAATCCGGGAAGTAAAGATTGCGAGGGGAGATGGATGCCGCCCTCATTTGCAGAGCCTCTGAAATATGAGATGGCTAACATCTCATACCCCTACGGCATTAGTAAATGCTATGGGTTACTTTACTCACTTTTACTTCATCTATAATTCATTTTTATTTACTCTATCTCTGTCTCTGTGTCTTTGTCATACTACACTGCTTCAAACTGTTACAGATGTGATTAAATAACAAACACACATTCATAATCAAAGGGAAAACACGAAACATTTCTAAATTACATAACACATTTGCGGTAGCTAACCCGACAGGGAATATCCCGCATCATTTCTCCCCTGACGTAACTGAATTGCTGGCATTATGGAATGATTAAGTATAAACCATAATCTGAGACTCAATCATTGATAGAATTTGCTGTCCTGTAAGCAAGTTCTCTGTTTATAAGTTGTATTCAAAAGCAGGATATCTTTCAGCTGGATAAAATTATTCTTCTACTATTCATGCTCTAGATCAGTGTTTACCAACTTTTTTTTTAACCATGCTCCACATCAGTCTTCGAAAATTCTTATCCACCCCCCCCCCCCCCAACCTATGTAATGTATACATATTTTTTTTAAATTCAAAAATCGAATTATAATTATCTCCTAAATCTTCTTCTTCAACATTCATTCTCAAACTCCCTCTGGATCTCTCTTGTAGCTGGACCATAGTCCTATTAGATTTCCAGCAAGATGTAGTCCAGAGAATGGAAATGCGTTATGCTGCCGTTTTGTTTGCGCCAATCCGATACATCCGTCTCATGATATTCAGTTAATGTATGGCTCAGAAACATGAATAATGACGTAACAAGTACAAGACATAACTGATGATTTTGAGATGTGGATATATAGCAGAATCGACAGAACTTCATGGAAAGAGAGGAAATGAAAAAAGATTTTCTGAAAACACTGTGTATCGAAAGAGAAGTATTCACGAAAATAGAAATATAATTACGTATTTTGAACATATTAAAATACATAGCACCTTGTTGCAATCATGAATCGAGGGTAGAGTTGAAGGGCGACATACAAGAGGTAGGTAGAGAGAAAAGTAGAAGGAAATTATCAAGAGATGGAGAGGTTGCAGTCTAGCAGAGTGCATCACCTAAGAAAGAGACATAGCATAATGGAGATTCGTTGTAGCCAGCTATTGTGGGGAAAAATAAAAATAATTCCCGTCCACATGAGAAAAATAATTCCAGAGAAAAATTGAATATAATGGTTACAGTTCTTGTGCATTCGTTCTCAAACTTCTGGAGATTACTAGGATGCAGTTCTATACACTTAAACTGTTAAATTTAGTTGCGATATCTGCTTCTTTTACACATCCGATTTCAGCATGGCTTCTGAAAAATGTGACCCTATGTGGGATTGCGAAATCAACTCCACACCACCTAATCCTCCTTAGTCGTCTCCTGCGAGATGCGTTTTAGGTAACAGTGCAGCATTTCTCTGCTCCCACTAAGATTTGGGCAACACAGTCGATTTTCATATAATTATAATTTATATAGGTATCACAGACGTGCACTGAAATCATATATTCACATGTATACAGTATATAATAGAATCATAGATTTATGCACTAAAATCACACATTCACATGTATACAGTATATAATAGAATCATAGATTTATGCACTAAAATAACACATTCACATGTATACAGTATATAATAGAATCATAGATTTATGCACTAAAATCTCACATTCACATGTATACAACATATGATATTATCAAAGGCTAGAGCACTAAAATCATGTCTTCATATTCATATAATACATATAAGTTTAGGATATTTGAATTTTGTATATGACAGACCAATCTCATTTTCTTGCAAATTCGTGTTCCGATATAGCAAATATGATACAAATAAAAACTTAGGAAATCTTAGAAGTAAACATTTAAATAAGATTGGAAATAGGGATTCCCACATAATTAGTTATATATATATTCAGTAGTGTATGCAACGCTGTATTATTCTCAGGACAATAAAAGTTTGTATTTCCCCCTAGGGCTATAGAAGCTGAAGCTATTCCGTCTGTCGAACAATACCGGCGTCGTGAATCTTTTTGCTGGGAGGATATTTTCATCCATGACTGATTTCTGAAGATTCGATTACATAAAAAGGAAACTTGGTTATGTTTTCTCTCTTTTTCTCTTTATACAGGATAGTACACATTTTAGAAAGTATCATCACCGAAGGAGCTTGAATCAGTAAAATAACATTGTATTTGTCAGTTCACATGTAAAAAGCTCAGATATTTTAGTATTTTGTGAACAGTTTGACCCATAGTACGGCTGCCAGTTAAAATAAATGTCTCTAAGACCATCAGCACATAATCTGAATATGTGCTCACTGTAGAAAACTGAAATACAACAGGCGAAACTTGAAACAGGGTAATGAAGAGTTGCTATTCACTGGGACCACATAATAAAATACACACAAATTGAGGTATCGAGCAAAAAGCATTTATAAAGGATACAATCAGAAAACAAAACGACGAGTAAGAAAGACATTATTGATGTTCACAGGAAAGGGTGAAATTACACAAACCGAAAATAGAGAAAGTACACTACTTGACCAAAATTTCTGTCGAAGACGGATGTGTCGGGCCATTGGCGCACATAAATCGGCGGCACAACGCATTTTCATTCTCTGGACTATATCCTGCTGGACATCTGATATGGCCATGGTCTTGCTACAAGAGAGATCCAGCGGGAGTTTGAGAATGAACGCTGAAGAAGAAGAATACCCAAATTTAAATGAAACAAAATAGAGAACAGGCGAAACTCCATAATATCATCCACACGACACGACAGTTATTGATCCCAAAATGTTATATCGTTTCAAATTTATATATATATATATATATATATATATATATATATATAGCAGTTTTCAAAATCCTCACGGTTTCGGTCAACGGTCAACAACAACACAGGTACCATTCTAGTTTTTTTATACTGTACAGACTTTCACAAAATAGATCTGCGAACCACCTTCCAGTCACACTCATGTACACCATGGTACACCACTTGCGGGTGATGGCATATGTGAACTTCTTGGTCACACATGGGAAACTCTCTTCAATGGTGAAGGTAGCTTTGAGGAACGTGGCAGACAGGGTCTGGGCTAACAGAGCGTTTACTACAATTGAAGCTAACAGTGCCAGAATGATTATGAACGTCAAGCTTGGGATAGGTCCGGACCAATATGTTTATGAGGTTCTTGTCACATCTGTAAGCAACCATCACGCGTCTTGGGATCCGACTGAAGAAGATGAAAGTGTCGGAATAGGACGGGCAGCAGAACTATGGGAGTAGATGGTGAGAACACTTTAGATCCCGTCCGCGGAGTAAGACCGCCCAGTGTTCTTGGGTTTTCCTGGGGGAGATACTTTACATTCTAAACAGGGCAGACCTGAGGGCCATGTCAGGGTATAGATGAGGGGTGCTGACAAAATTCAACGTAAAAAATAATGGTTTTATTTTTTAAATAAAAATTGTTTTATTGCATTGCTTGAATGTGAACATTTTTTGGCTACATTTCTGAAAGATTCCGTCCCATTTATGTCATATTTTTGTTCATTTCGTTTCCACATGCATTTACACTTTATGCATTTCCTGCTTCTTTCTTTCTGTCATCTCACCTTTCGCTCGGACATGTTAGTGTGTCGTAGTGTCATTCCTACTCGTCGCCTTTATGTGTTATATGCTTGTCATCTCGATAAAGGTATTTTAGTAGAAACGTGAATTATGTGATGTGGATTGTTATTTGTATGATTGTGTACTGTTGTATGCATTCTTTCACGTCATTTTCCGACATATATAGTGTGTTAGTCGACATCCAGTAAGACTACATTACCTGTGATCTATGTAAGTACTAAGTCTTCTTGTTCGCAGTTTGACATGTCTACACAGCAAGTCCAGTTTTCTTACTAAATGCTGCTTATTTGAAAGCTCCTCAGCACTCCCATACATCTTTCTGTGGATATCCATCTCTGTGGGACAGTGTTCTTCCCTTAACTGGTGTAGTATATTTAACATCCATTGGTGGGACAAAGTACCAGACTACGAGGTCTTACAAATATCAACCTCAATAAGCATCCACACAATACTTATGAAGGTGCAGGCACGCTGGGCAGGCCATCTTGTGCGTATGGAGAACTCGCGTTTGCCAAAACAAATATAGTATGGAGAACTCAAGGCACTATTTCGAAAAGCTGGTGGACAGAAAAAGCGTTTCAAAGACACGCTCAAGTCATCCTTGAAACATCTTAACATTGACGTAGGCGCTTGGGAGAGCCTCGCTCAGGATAGAGCCGCATGGCGTTACAGCATTAGAACGGGAGCACTAGCGGCAGAGGAATTCAGACAAGAAACTGCAAGACAGAAGCGGACACGTAGAAAAAACATCTCAACCTCACACAGATACCTTCTATTGTTGTCAATTCTGTAAAAGAACATTTTGTGCGCGTATTGGACTTGCTAGTCATTTAAAAACGCACTATTAACTTTATTATTTTATTATTTATTGTTATTATTATTATGGTTGAGTTTTTGGACATCGTCGATCACGACGGACGAACATCAATATTATTATTATTATTATTATTATTATTATTATTATTATTATTATTATTATTATTATTATTATTATTATTACTATTATTATTACTATTATTATTATTATGTAGATATTTAGACATTGATCCTGGAAGAAATGGGTGGCCACCATCTGAATTGTCTTTCCTGAGTCATCACTTTTCACAGCAACTATGAAAAATAAAGAAGGCTGTTAATGTCAGCACACTCATATCACATCCATAATGAGAAATATGAAACACGAAACAATACAACAAGAATTCAGCCCCATAAACATCGGAGATTATTTACACATTACAGAAATTAGATACGCAGACGACACATCCATATTAACATCAAATGAGAAAGACATGGAACATAATACAAGAAACAAAAAGCTTTAGCCAACAGAAAACCTGTTTCTAAATATGAAAAACACGAAAATAATTATAACAGACAAAATGAAAACAAGACCTCGAATTAATATTGATACCACTGTTATATAATAAGTGACATATTTCGAATATCTAGGAGCAAACATAAACATTGCTGGAGCTAACATAAACATTGCTGGAGCTAACATAAACATTGCTGGAGCTAACATAAACATTGCTGGAGCTAGCATAAACATTGCTGGAGCTAACATAAACCTTGCTGGAGCTAACATAAACATTGTTGGAGCTAACATAAACATTGCTGGAGCTAACATAAACCTTGCTGGAGCTAACATAAACATTGCTGGAGCTAACATAAACATTGCTGGAGCTAACATAAACATTGCTGGAGCTAACATAAACATTGCTGGAGACTGTGCAGTCGAGATTAGGAGAACAGTAATAGCGAGGTCCAAATTAAAACAGCTGAATAAACTTTGGCACTTGGAAAACTATGAAACTATAGTATGTTTGTTATGTGCATGTGTGTTCCCAGTGGCAACCTAAAGTTGCGAAACATGGAGAATAAATAAAACTACAGCCAAGATAATACAGGCCTTCGAAATGAATTGCTGGCCTAGAGGTGCTAAGAAAAATCAATTTTTTAAAAAGGTTGACTTTTAAACACCATATTAGGAAGGAAGTTAGGTTTGTTTGGCCATGTGAAGAGACACGATGGCATGGAAAAAGTGTTCCTGGAGGGGGCGATAGAAGGCACTAGAGACAGAGGCCGACCAAGACGCCGTTGGACAAGAGATATTCAGGAATGCACGCGCTTATCACTAGAGGTAGCGGGACAACTTGCCAGAGACCGCGAGGAAATCAGGAGATTCATAATGAAGACTAATGTCTATTGTCTTTCCCCAAGTGATTTGTTACCCACTCTTGCCGTTAAGCGTAAGGGTGATTGGAGCTCGAGCTTGCCTTCTAAAACCAGATGTGTGGATTCGGCTGTGCTATGACCGTGTCTGTTCAGGATGTCCCTGACATTTTCTATCCATCTTTTCTGTGGTCTTTCTCTGGCATTGTACCCTGATCTCATTTGGTTATATGTCTGTACGGGCAACTTGTCGTGATGCATTCTCATAATGTGGCCAAACCACTTGATGTGCTGCCTTTCTATGTAATCTGTGCAAGGTGTTATAACTACTCTTTCCGTGATCTCTTCATTTCATAATCTATCGAACCTGGTAACCCCTGTGGCTTTCCTCAATCATTTCATCTCACATGTCACTATCTTTCTGTAATGTGAAGATGAGAGAGACCAGGTATGGCACTGGTAACACAGTGTTGGTATGAATATACTGTAGATCATTTGTCTCTTAACTTCCATCTCGATCTTGGGGTGAAGAAGTAGTGGTAACAGTTGGTATGTTACTGCATTTGCCTTTTGACACATCGTCTCTATTTCTCTATCGATGCTTCCATTTTCTGTAAAAATACTACCGAGATATTTGTACTCTGTTACTTGTTTTACTCCTATGTTGTATATCTATATGTTCAGTGGGCTCGGTGTTCTGCATATTTTCATAGTTTCCGTCTTTCGTATATTGATCTTCATGTTGTATTTTCTACATATTGCACATTGTCAGTTAATATGATTTTGTACTTATTCTTATGCAAAAAGCAGTTCATTTATTCAATTTAGTTGCTCTGAGTTGTCTTGCTCCGAGTCGATGATGCTGCCCTCTGCACTTTTTGCCTCTTTTATTATACGGAAGACTATGTTCTGGAAAGAATATATCACATGGCACATATCACTGAAGAACATTATAAAATAGTATAAATTTAAATCATGGAGTAACCATTGGTTTGCTTAATCACTGTGCTTATTTCTATTGATATTTATTTCTACTGATATGTGATAAAATTGTCAAAAAATCCGTGGCTCTGCCACTATTAAAAACAATCTTAATATGGAGGTCAAAATGTGATGCTGCTATTTTTGATGTCACAGAACTATTGTTCCGGATGTACCAGTATAAGACTCGTATAAAAACACTAACTATATTGAATTATGTGCACTGTGACGATTCATACAAAATACAACATTAATCTCTAAACCAGTAGTTCTTAATATGTTTTTCGGTATGTGTCCATTTTGGGACAACCTTTCTTTCCTGGTCTCCTGGAAACTGCAATAATAATTGTAACTTCCTGAATGAATTGTTACTATTCATCTTATTACATATCTCATTACATATCTCATTACATATCTCATTACATATCTCATTATACATCTCGTTACATATCTTTCATATAATCATTTCTCTGTGACCCCCCTAGACGGGTCTATGGACACTTAATTTAAAATTTCTTCTCGTAACCCTCTGGATATAGCTAAGCCTAGCCGGTACTATATGACCCCGCTGAGAACCACTGATCGAAACGATATTGAACAAACAGAAATAATATGGGTCTTTTCAAATGGAAAATGTAACCCAAAACAGGAACACAAGACAACAACATTTGAAACATTTTGTGTGCATGTGATAACCCATGAAATGAGAAGAAATTAAACATCAGCGGATTAGTAAAGATGTGTAACTAGAATGATCTTTTTATAACAAACATGATTTTCGCTTCAAACACAGAGACTCGCATTCAATTTTTTGTGATGCAATTATTAATCATGAACTAAAAATGAAAAATTGAAGTTATGTTAACAAAGAAAACAAAGAAGGGGACCATGATTGAGCACAAAAGCAATATCAGACTTGTGCAAGGACAATAATCCACGTAATTATCATTACATGTCTGGTACGTGATATATTTCTACGTGATTAAAGTGATATCCGATTAACTTCATATTAACCTCTTCATCAGAGACGTAGCTACAGTCACAAAGTAAAGTATCACTTTTCAGTAAACCACGTAATGTAGTATGTAAATGCTTGATATGTTTTCTGAGTGAATCGTATGTTATGGAGTTTGAAAGTCGTTGTCTTCTCCGTTGTGGTAAAACTTTCGGTGTAGCAGCTCATAATTTCAAGGATGTTTTAATCTGCTAGTATTTTTGTATCCTTATTATGTTTTTCCTTCGTCTACCCGGTTAAATTCTTCGCCGAGTAAGAAAACAAAACTCAAAAATGACGATAATGTTTAACCATGTTTGTTTACAATCAAACAAACATGGTGGATTTGCCTCATTTGAACGAGGTACGCCTCTTCAACCTAGGTATAAAATCCTTTATGGTTATAACAGAGCGTTTGGAGTCCTTTTTTTCTTGTGGCGTGGTTGCCTAGTTATCGCTAGAAGTTATTGATCCTGTGGGAGATTATGGTGTAGCTTTCTTGGGGTAGTCCTTATGAGAACGTTTTGTGTATGGTTTGGAGTATTCTTCTCGGTGCTGTCGTAGAGGTTAATGCAATATGAGGTCATCTATTGGAAGGCCTCCTTTTCGTTCTTCTTGTGTATATTGTGTAAGCTTGTTTACACATGTTATATAAATAACTAAAATATCGTTATTCGTTATGTACGTATTATGAGATAGGGTTGGACTCGAATACTTTTAGAGATTAGGTAACGCTTTAGGACTGACATGTAAGCTTGTTTAGTTTAGATAACAATGTTAGACAGATTCAGGCACATAAAAATTCTGGTTGCAACATATAAGCTATGAATATTCAAATGCAGGATTAGTGTGAAACAGAAGCTTAGGCTTAGCAAAGTACATGAGCTTTTAAGCAGATACGCCCTACTGTAGCCACAGATTACATCTACACATTGTATGTCTCATGTTAAAACGAATACAAGGTGCTAGGGAAATAAAACAGGCGTATAGAACGACATGAAGATGTTGATTAATTCTGATATATTCTTCCTCATTTGTTCTAAGACTTCTGCAGATTACTAGGTTGTTGGATGAAGAACGAAATGTGCTGTGTTATGATTCGCAAAGTGAATGTGACATATGCACATTTCGATCTTACTTATCCGATCTCATAGTGGCATCTGAGTCACTTAAAACCCATTCACAAAGCCCTCTTATTTATGCGATCTGATAATTGGCATCTGAGTCACTTAACGCCCATTCACAAAGCCCCTTTATTTATCCAATCTCAAATAGGCATCTGAATCACTCAAAACCTATTCACAAAGCCGTATTATTTATCCGATCTCAGAGTGGTATATGAGTCACTTAAAACCCATTCACAGAATCCCCTTTTTTTTATCGGATCTCAGAGTGGTATCTGAGCCCCTTAAAGCCCATTCACAAAGCCCCCTTTTTAAAAATCCGATCTCAGAGTGGCATCCGAGTCCCTTAAAATCCATTCATACAGCCCTACCCCCCCCCCCTTACTCCATGTATTCGATATCAGAGTGGCACCGGAATCAGTATGGAAAACGAGTATGGAAACACCACTATGCAGAGGAAGATCAAGCAGAATGTAGATTGAAGTACTTACCGAGGTCCTGAGACGTAATAACATTATTAATTATTAGGCGAGTAAACATGTCAAGGCACGATAAGCAATTATCAGACAATCCTGGGACGCCTAAAAGTATAAAAAGAGAGATACAATACACAAATAGATAGAAATATGAGCTGTAATTTATTTTCCGTCTTCAAAGAAAACAAAACTTTCGATGTTCTTAAGCTAACTTGCGCTGTTATTTACATAATTAAATTGAGAAATCCGAGTCACACATATTATTCCTGGATATAAACTATGAATTTCAGTTACAGATGTGGCATTGTCTGCTCTTTTACAGTAACAGATGTGGCATTGTCTGCTGTTATACAGTAACAGATGTGCCATTGTCTGCTGTTATACAGTAACAGATGTGGCAGTGCATGCTGTTATACAGTAACAGATGTGGCATTGTCTGCTGTTATACAGTAACATATGTGATATTGTCTGTTGTTATACAGTTACAGATGTGGCATTGTCTGTTGTTATACAATAACAGATGTGGCATTGTCTGCTGTTATTCAGTAACACCGAGTTCTTGATATATCTCTTATCTCTCCTTTGTAGATTGAACATGTTTCTTTTCTGTAGAGGAGGAAGCTGAATATATAATCTTAGTAAGGAAAGAAGTTACAGTATTTTGTACACTTAAAGAGGCATGATTGTATCGAAACGCTGATTCTAGAGGACAGTAGGGCCAATGATGGTGAGAAGAAGAGGAAGACTAAGAAAACGATGAGCCGGGGACATCAAAGAATGTAGGAACATGTGTCTGGCCAAAGCGGGACTGCTAGCCAGGGACATAGAAGCGTTCAGAATAATGCCCACGATGATGGCAAACTTCAGGAAGTATTATGCCACCTGATGTGGCATAATATTTATGAAATAGACTTTACGAAAAGCAACATAATGTTGCAAACGTTTACCAAGTCATATCAATCAGACATCATTCTTATCAATGTGGAATAGTGGTTATGTCGTAAATAAGTACTGGAAACATCATTGTATTTGCTTAGCAAGCTCCATTGACTACAGCATTGTTGACTTACTAACAATCTGGTAAGTACACAACTGTTTTGTCTGTCTAATTTCCTTCCTCGTGAGTTTTGTTTAACTGGTTGATGGGTATTGATTGAAGCAGTTCTTTGCTTTCTATTGTCCTTTAATGTACGGAGTCGAGTACATTTATGTTATCTCAGAGAGTATAACTATTATTGCAATTCAGGTCCCAGTTCAGGTATGTGTGTCAAAATAACCTACAAGTATAGCATATATATATATATATATATATATTTATTATAGGGCGTTGTATTCAGATATATATGTTAATTTGATGTCCGTTATGTACTGTAATTCGCTAATCTGATTTCAGCTATTAACTACTGTAGGTCGCTAATCCATGTTCGCTATGTACTACAGTTTGCTAATGTGATATCTGTTATGTACTGTAGTTCACTAATCTGATGTTAGTTATGTACTGTAGTTCACTAATCTGATGTTAGTTATATACTGTAGTTCACTAATCTGATGTTAGTTATGTACTATAGTTCACTAATCTGATGTTAGTTATGTACTATAGTTCACTAATCTGATGTTAGTTATGTACTGTAGTTCGCTAATGTGATATCCGTTATGTACTGTAGTTCGCTAATGTGATATCCGTTATGTACTGTAGTTCGCTAATCTGATATTGGTTATGTACTGCCCTTCTTTAATGAGATGTTTTGTATGTCACTGACAGCTCCGAAAAATATATACAAGCCACTATAGACAAGTTTTCTAAAACTAGCAATATTCTTCTTCTACGTTCAGCAGCTGTGGCCATGTTATATTGTCAGGTCTGTCGTCAGGATGAGGTCCTCTGTCTTCTCCTGGTCCAAGCGGAAGCCCCATAACTTTTGCATCACATTTGTATCCCCTGGTCTGGTCTGCTGAGCGTGTGATATATTTGGTCTGCCTATCATCTCCAAGTAAACGGAGGTAATATTACAATTCTCTCTCAGTCAACAGTATCATAACACGGCTATTACGGTCAATAACAACACGTCTTCTAGCAATTGACAGGTTACTTTTTTCTTGGTAGTCCTCGCTTCAGAGATGATGACAGTGGTGCCAGTCAGCAACAGAACATATACGGCTACTCTTGCACTTGGCATTTGTGGGAACATCTAAGGGTACTATTGCACTTGTCATTTGTGGGAACATCTAAGGGTACTATTGCACTTGACATTTGTGGAAACATCTACGGTTACTGTTGCACTTGTCATATGTGGGAACATCTAAGGTTACTATTGCACTTGGCATATGTGGGATCAAAAGGGAATTTGCCTCTCCACAAAAATAAATGGCCATCATAGCATTGTACTCATGCCCTGCTTTACATTTGTGAGACCTGGAAAGTGTACAGCAGATACACAAACGTGTTAAATAACTTCCAAACATACTGTATACGCAAACTTCTGAGGATAGAGTGACAAGATAATGTACCGACGAACATTATCTGAAGTGATAATGAAGTTCTGACTAGAGCCAACATTTCAAGAATTTATATAATGGTGAAAAATGTTCAACTGGTGGGATGAACATGTTGTGCACAAGCCTGTCAGACGTATCGCATATCAGTTGGTGTGTGGTGATCGTATCATGGGAAAACGACTGACTGATGGACAGAAAAACGCTCCAATGACTCTCGTATTGTCTCTTAAGAGCGTCAACACCAATGCCACATCATGGGAGTCTATCGCTCAGTTTGCGCAACAACATCAGCAACGGTGCTTCTTGCATCGCCGTGAAGCATAAACGGAGAAAACGTACTGCCAGAAAAGACAGCACAACAAAGACACACACTTCCAATTCTGATTATACGTATTTGAAATGTAGCAGGGGATTCTAAGCTAGAACTATACTTTTTAGTTGTTTTAATCGTCTACGACGAACAACTATTACATTACATGTACTGTAGTTGGCTCATCCGATGTCTCGTACGCACTTTTATTCACTAATCTGATTTTCGTTAAAAATTGTAGTTATGTAATTTGATGTTTATTTGCATTAGTTCTTGTTCATGGTTATCTCTAAGAAAACATATTCTTTTCGTTTTTCTTGAATGGAACCCGTTGTGGTAGTCACCGTTAAAGTTACTATATCTCGATGCGCTGATGTGGTGTTTAGGATGAAATCGTGTCGTAGAAGTCCCGTGAAAAGACATAAAATAAATACACATACAACGACCTTGGTGCAAAATGGAGAGTTCATTATTGTTAGGGGTGACAGATCGTCGTGGATGGAAATAATTGTTATTCTGTGCGGTCTATTTTTATACCAAAGAGTTTAGTTCAACTAACTGCAAGACTGGTCAAGCCTATAGCCTAGATTTTAAAATTCACAAGGAGACTAGTAAAAAAGTTACTGTCGTCAAACACACACACACAAGAACTACTTTTATGACCAGTTAACAGCAAGGACAGCACATTATACATTATATTAAACGTCATTCGGCCACATTAAGTAAGTGTGTTGTTTAAATCCACATTTCTCTGACAAAATCATTGAGATAAAATGAGCAGTCGCTGGAGCGATATCTGTTCCGTCAGATATAAGTATTATAAGCTCAAGTTTCCTGTCGAATTAGAAAACGCCAAGCGAGTAGGATCTTCTAAGGAAAGGGCAAGAAAGGAAGGAGTAAGAAGGAAAGTAGACCGAACCAGACTGAAAAATGTCAACATTGGATATTTCCTTTGTTCTAGCACTTTTCAGCGTGGCCCGGAACTGGAAGGTCAGCATACTATTTCGATGTAATGCTTCTGCAAGAGATACAAGCCAAACAATTATCTTGTCAAGGCTCAGTGAGCTATGTTAACCCGACAAGTCCCACGCATGGTTTTACACGTGTCTCTCTTAAAGTCATCTATGCCATCATTTGTAAACTTTGCACATGGTGTATATAGCTGAAGAGGAAAATAGGCTGGGGACATACTCTGTCAACATTCTCACAGTCCCATCCCATTCTGTAACTCGTCATGGTCTTAGGGGTACCATATTGGTGCTTCAGAGCACAGAGCCATCTAGCGATTTCAGTCTTAATAAAGATTAATAAAGAAAATCATGTTTTGTCCAGTCCTTAAACGCTTAACAAGTTTTAACAAGTTAAAAATGAGAATTATAAAATGCTACATCTATTCCATATTAATGTATGGCTCAGAAACATGGACACTAAATAAACAATTAGAAGACAAAATTGATGCCTTTGAGATGTGGGTATAAAGAATAATAGGGAGAACATCATGGAAAGAGAAGAAAACAAATAAAGAGGTGCTAAAAACACTTAATATGAAGAAAGAACTACTAAGAGAAATAAAGATCAGGCAAATAAAATACTTTGGACACATTAAAAGACATGACACCCTATTGAAGACCTTACTTGAGGGTAAAGTCAAAGGGAAACGAGCAAGAGGTAGGCAGAGATACAAGTGGGAGAGTAACATTACACGATGGACAGGTTACAGTCTAGCAGAGTGCACCACCAAGACAAGAGACAGGAGATGTTGGAGATACGTTGCAGCCAACCTTCGTTGCGGAGACGGCACTTGATGATGATGATAAACGCTTAACTACGAAGGTATTGTTAAGAATACGATGAAAAGCCACTGCCATTTTGCGGCAATCCTCCTCTTCTTAAATTTCCAGGGAAAAAGATCCATCTGGATGCTAATAATAAAGCATCAAGATGAATTGTTTCTCTGGAAAACTAAAAAGAAAATCTCAGCAAAGAGGCGGCAACCCTAATTGTATCCTTAAAGATACCTGCGCAGTTAAGGGGTTAATGGTGTCTGTCCATATTTTATTTGGACTCTTCTTATTCTTCCACCTTCGAATGTTCCCCGCAGTATTGTTTTTTTTTATACGGAACCGTTGAAGACGCAAGTAGCAATATCATTTTCACAGTATTAGTCATCAGATCGGAAATCATTTTACTGACTACTTCATCAGCACAGACAATGGAGGTATCCGTGATGTTCAGGTTACTGCCATTTAGTCGAGCTTTTCGAATGATTCAACTTGATATGCGCTTGAGAACCGGTATTTCCATCAAGTTTGTATAATACAGCCTTTTGAGATTAACATCCGGCATTTCTACTTGTGGACATCCTGGTTTTATCTGTCATTTCACTACGTGTTTTCTATATATCCGGGTGTGTTGTCAATATTGTTTGTTTTGCTTTATCTCAGTCATAGTGTATACACTTCCAACTATCATTCATACTTTTCCGGACATCCGGAATGTATCTCTGTTATGTGATCGTGGAGATTCTTACTCGTCTTGTGTTAAGTTCTTGACAAATTCATTCTAGTCGAAAAAGCGAATTCTTCGTGTTATCAAGTGGGCAGTGATATATTTTAGACATCGTATGATACCCAAAAAATGATGCATTATAGAAATGCACTAGTGAAGATACATTGACACATATAATTCCACTAGTGGCATGCCCTTTCTCTCGTTACTGCATGTTTTCTTGTGAAGGAGTACATGGAGGCTTTCTATGGGCTGTGGAAATAAAGGTCACTTTTCCATAGCAGACGCCGCGACATGTACGGGAAGGATTTTAGTTGTACACCCGGAAGAAAAAATCCTGTCCCATCCGTAGATTGAACCCGATACCTTAACGGTCCGTGCACTGACACATAGCAATTCACAAAAGGCCTCCACATATACGAGTACATATAAATACAGTTCTGAAGATGCAACGATACATTATATAAGTCGAATAATGAAGATATAATAGCACAAGAAATCCATTAGTGGAGATATAACAACACATACAAGTCCACTAATGAAGACACGCAGAAATACACCAGTTAAGATAGAACGACACATAGAAAGCCACTGAAGAAAGTATAACATATTATATTATCAAAACGTGAGAAACACTGACAGAATGACATTATGTACTTCGGAGGTTGTGGATCACCAAATCACAACCTCCATTATTTGTTACGGTAACAAATTTATAACGTGGGCAACTTGTATGCATCATGAGAGATGAATAAACTACTTTCATAACGTGGGCAACTTGTATGCATCATGAGAGATGAATAAACTACTTTCATAACGTGGGCAACTTGTATGCATCATGAGAGATGAATAAACTAATTTCACATATGGTATCTATGAAAAATTCTTCTCACTAACGCATGTATTCGAAAGAAGAGGCAATGACACAATATTAAAGTTATGCTCGTCTGTGGAGACTCCGATGGATGGGGCACACTTTGATAATGGAAAATAGATAAATAAGGAAGGATATACTTTGTGGAGAATTACAGTCTTGGAAAAGATCTCACGATCAATCTCTACGTCGATGCAAAGACGAATGTAAACGCGACATGCATTGATATGGAATTATGGGAACTTGGGGATAAAAAAATAACATGCCGCATGAAGAAAAAATATATGGAATGATATTAAAAAATGGTGAAAGTGATATCAGTGAGTTTAAAGGCTGCACATCTAAGAAAACACACAACATGACACGATGTTACAGGTGGCCCTGTGAGTCCTTGCATATTCTGTGGAAGAGTCTTGGGTGACTCAGATTGGTCTTTTGGGTTACATCCATCATCGCTATTTAAACGTAGATTATATGTATTATATTGCAACAATAATACTATCGTCTGAATAGATAGATAAGTGCCTACTAGTAAAAAAAAAACTTCTGATATAAACAAATAGTTCTAACAAGTTCACTGTTGAAAGAAGAGTCCCATACCATAAGAGGTATTATTTCATTAAAATACAAATAGAAAATGAAGAAACCATGATAAATATAAATCCACAAGTTATTTTTAGTGTGAGAACAGAATACACAAGTTATTTTTAGTGTGAGAACAGAATATATAAGTTATTTTTAGTGTGAGAACAGAATACACAAGTTATTTTTAGTGTGAGAACAAAATACACAAGTGTGAGAGCAGAGTACAAAAAATTCAAAGAACATATTTATATGGAGTTTGCTGTTGCAAAACCTATATGTGTCTATGTCTATGTGGTAAATTTGCAGAAAGTAAACAGAACATTTTATGCAGAACTCAACACTGTACACTACGAAATAAAAATAACTGAATCCATCTGAAATATATGTGACAGAGGAAGTGTGTGTTCTTGCCGTGGACTTGTTTTTGGTCCATAATTTGAAATTCAAGAACTTACCTTTGCATTGGAGGAAATTTTGTATAGACATTAACGTAGATAAAAACACAATATTTGTGATTAGTGATATGTAGCAAGCTCACACGAACATCCGTCTAAACTATCACAAACTGGAAAATGTTATCATCCTCACATATTTCCAGTCCCAAAAATGTGAAGATGGCAATTGATATTTTTTTTAAATCGACATGTATATTCCTGTCATGGCAATGCTGCATTTTTTACCATCTGGCAAAGTAAAAACAGTATTGCGATAAAGATAAATGTATATAGATAGATAATACTAGCTTGTAATGTGTATCGATATGAGATGTGGGCACTAAATATAAACACGGAAATGATTCTGACTTTTGAATATAAGTGATACATACGTCTGCTGAAAATCAATTGTGTGAAACATAAATAAATAATGTTTAAAAATAGTTAAGTGTCATAAGCTGGAAATGAACTGCAGAATTTATAAAAACATATATAATTATATTTCTTAAACAATTCATCTGTAATTGATGTGTTTCGAATAACAAATATTAAATAACAAATATTGCATGGCCATGACATATAAAAATAACGGTTATAAAGCCAGAGGCAGATCATGTAAAAAGTGGATCACAGAAATCCAAGAAGCCACAGGAATAAGCTTACAAACAGCAGACAGGAAGGCCATCTCCAAAGAACTCTTCTTCCTCTGACGAAGTAAGGAAAACAAGGGCCATAGCGTATAGATAGATATATAGATAGAACAAATATTAAAGATGTACTAAATGGGCCACCAGCAGAGCGTGTAACAAGTGTTCAATTCAGCAAGCACGTTGAAAATGTGCTAGACGCCAAAATTTGGGAGTTTTTTTTTAATCTTGTCTAAGCATGAAACACAACTTTCTCATCCACATAAGTGTGATGTACTTGTTAGACTATAGTGTTGATATTGAGCTGTACTCACAAATGGTCTTTATAAACAACATGTCTACTGAAAAACCAGTGATTAATTATAAACACAGAGGTCGTGGTGGCTGGATTAGCAGAACCGCGACATTAACTATTTTTTGATGGACTTAAAACGCTAGTGCAATCAAATTTGACTAATGTCCTATGTTAAAAGGAGCGTTACTTCGCTATTAGGGATACATTTTACTTCATACAAACAGCAACGGGAACGCATTGCTCTAGGCGGGCTCAGGGTTAGCAGATAACCAAGATCCCAAATGTACCTCCACGAGGTGCACCCTGGAAACAGAAATACAGCAGCTCGAGCTGATTCTGGCCAAATCATTTGGGGATCGTGTCCGAGAATGTGGAGGTAGCAGATGGAAAGAGATTTGACTGCACAAGAGACAGACAATATCTCCGACACCACCAGCAGCACCACATATAGCGACACTGTCGACATACAGTGAAGCAAGTCAGTCCAGTCCGAACATTGGAGGGGCGGCCAATGTAAAATGCACGTAAAGGTAGATGCATGGCGAGAGACAAATAGTTTTCATACCGAGTACAATGAAACAATGAAAGGGCAGAACAGCGCTAGAGGGCAGCGCGAACTGCAAATAGAAAGTGAAAAGTCCCTAGGAAAGGGGAACTACAAGCTCCGTCAGCTCGAGTCGAGCTTCTAGTTACCTGTGTTCCTTACAGGCAGAGACCCAGACCCATCCATTGGCGTTTGGTAAAGCAAGAAGACCTAACCCAACTCTTATGTCGAGCCTTCCTAAACCGGAAATATGCTCACGAAGAGAAAGGGTTCTGTACCTGATGGGCTTAGGTAAGAAAGGGACAACGATGGTAGTCCTGGCCCAACTCTACTGTCAAGGTTTCCTATAACGGATGTACACTTGCAGAGAGAAAGGGTTCAGTACCTGATGGGCTCAGGCGCTATTGGGACAAGGACGCTCAGCTCGAGAACGCCTTTCTCTCAAACGCGTGGTTTGAGACTCGAGATTGGACAAGGGGTACACGATGTCGGTGAACGACACCTCGGCTAAGAGGGCGAAAGAGCCAGGGTCCAACTCCTCTGTTGAGTTCTTCCCCTTAAGGAACCAGGCTCATGGATGAGAAACGGTTCAGTACCCAATGGGCACAGGCACAGCACGTCCAATTACACGAGACAAGTTCATAGACAGTGGAACACCTCGTGCGAGTCAGACGAGAGCAAAAATCGTCTTGGCGAAGAGTCGCCACTACGCGTGCCTGGAGACAGATATAGAGGCTGTCACATGCTAAGGTTAGCCCATCCGAATTGTTAAAGCATGCCGAAATCGGATGTGCTAGGCCTACAAGGCCTACAAGGCGCATAACGGTGGCACAACGTAATCACGCTCCCGGCGGAAATCGCACGGATATCCGTGATGGTTACAATGGAGCGAACGCAAAACAAACAAACAACAAAACTTCATCAAACCAAAATAACCAATGCACAACAATAATCCCTCAACGAGGAACCCTGATTGGTATTTATAAAAAAAGAAGAGCTATGTCGTGTAAATTGGGGCTCAAAACAGGTGTAAATGTTATCAGACAGTTCTTCAGAGATGCTACCAACACTGTAGTCAGTGATCACAATATTTGGAATCGATTATCAGACAGCTCCTCAGAGATGCTACCAACACTGTAGTCAGTGATCACAATATATGGAATCGATTTTACGATGCCAATCTTGATTTATGTCGTCCAACCATCCGGCCATACTTGCATGATGTCTTAAGAGCAGCACGTTTAGTTTGGTGTATGAAGAAGGTGTATCAGCAACATGCACAGTGGACTAACGTTATGCTCACGCATGAGTACCAGTAAATCTTGGAGCCAACATATGGACGAATCAGAGTATGGAGGCATCGTGGTGAATAATTTTTATTAGTGCTGTCCTCGGGCTTAACTGATATGTTGCAGAATCGGTGATTAGGTGAGGAAGCATTACTGTACAATATCCTCCCTCATCGCATGATTGGGAATATAAACTGTGACAGTTAACGTGAGGATATCACGTACAAGATCGTGCACAATGCGTTCCTGGTAAGATCATCATGAACGACAACACCGATCTTGTACATTTACTTGCTTTACTGCGGGTATCATTACACTCTGTATTAACCTGCTAATAGTTCTGACATAAATTCTATAGAAAGTTGTTTGGGAAGATCTCAAGCAATGAATTAGACTGTATCAACCATCACTTGCATTTCTGCATGAACTACTTCTGGTAATTCAGCATCAGTGGCAGGCAGTATGCCAATGTTTTATTCGCAAGTGTACCATTTGCATTCGGCAGCGGGTTTTGGATGTATCGCAAGTAATTGAATACACACACACACAGTACTGACAATGTTGACCTTTGGTGTTATTCTCATAAACTTTGAGAAAAATGATGGTTGTATTGATTGTTGTGCTGCAATTTTACACAGATTAATGCTTGAGTCTTGAAATATAGTGTTGATTGTAATTTATAAACTTCTCATGTCATATTTTGAAATGCTGTTCTGTTGTTTTCTTTCTTTTCATTTGACTGTGTGCTCTTCATAAATCATGGTCCGTAACATTTTTGAAGATTATATATTGGTTGGGTGAAAATTGACAATCCTGCAGGTTATGATAAATCACGTGTGGTGGTAGTCAAACAACGTACGCTTGCGTGGTTTGGACATGCAAGGAGATACAGTTCACAATCTAGACAGATTTTGCAAGGAAAAGTTACAGGTGGAAGGAGAAGAGGTGGTAAATAATGAATTGGAAACATCGAGAAATGATTTTTAAACACTCGTCCGAATGATTTAGAACAATGTTTGAAGAATTATCTGTAATGCTGATGACTGCAACTTGGCACCCTACGACCCTTACAGCCTATGGCTCAAATTATATTTATTATTATTTTTGTGGCATTGTCTCGGAACTGGTGACCCTATTACTATTTATTTAAGATATCCCTATCATCTGTTGATGCTTATAGGAGAACAAGAAATAAAAGGGATGAAAACACAAGAGACATATGAGAGAAACAGTACAAATACATATTGAAATGTAATTTTAGAAAATGTGTCACCTTTCTGGAGACGTATCGCCCTTGGATCTTAGTGTATATTCTTAACATAATACTTTCTAGAGATTTCGGATGACATGTGATACGGATTAAGTCTCGGCATTCGGTATCATATCTTAGAGGAGTCCATTGATGATGGCCAAGAAACCTATATAAACCGTCTACCGCTGTCTTAGTCTAGAATTACTCTGTATACTTTCCTCGCGACGCATACTGACACTTCATTAATTCTGTGCTTTAGTTATTAACTTTGTATGTTCAGTGCTCTGCTAATATTTTCATTAGTTTCTGCTAATATTCCCATCAGTTTCTGTGCCAGTGAGTCGATAACCACGTTTCGGTTTTTATTTACATTAACTTCTAATTAGGAGTGTGGTATGCAATACATCTCCTCCAAAGATATCAACAGACCACAACATTTCGCCTTAGAACAGGCCACTGCAGACTGTTGGGTCACCTTTATCGATTAAGGATCTCATACACAAATGAATGTAAATGTGGATTCGGAACCCAGACTCCAGAACACATACTTCAGGACTACGCAACATACAAAGAGCAAAGACAGTAGACCTGGCCAGAGGATACAGACTTGAGGCAAAAGCTATGGGGCAGCCGCTCTGACCTGGAGAAGACAGTGGACTTTGTCTTGATGACAGGTCTGACGGTACAGCATGACCACATGCTGAACGCAGAAGAAGAAGAGGAGTGTGGTAGCCTAGTTGATAGTAAGCTTGCTTGCAAGGTTCGAAACTACGTCCGGACAACAACAAAATAAGGGTTGTTATTTCTCACTTGACACGACCACTCCTCCAGTCGACTGAGCTGTAAATTAGTACATGACGCATGAGTTAGGGGAGGTAAAGACAACAAGGAGGGGAAATGGCTACCGCACCTAATAGTTGCTGCGGCTTAGTACATGAAGTTATCTTCATCCACGACGACAGATGCCATGGGATAATCTTTACCTTTTTACTTCTAATTATTTTATGTTACTGCAAGTAAAATTTTATCAATATACGGTCAAGAAATGTAGGACTAATAAATATACAAATGAACTGACGGCATTATGCTTCTATTATGTGGATAACCTGAACGAGTTACAAGTGCTAGTTATCACAGTTGAAGTCGATATGTTTTCCGATTCACGAACGTATCAAGTCCATCAGTGTGTAACGGCTCACAGTTTAAGTTCCATGTAGATTTATTAGTCTCTTCATTGTTGAAGTCAATATGTGTTCCGAGTCATGTGTCAGTGAATCCATCAATGTGTAACAGTTCAAAGTTTTAATTCGATGTAAATTTATGTCTTTTTGGATATTTGTTGTTGTTTTCTATGTAATGTGTCAAACATGGGGCAGGACTGCAAGTTCAGGGTGCAAAAAATAAGGAAATTGTTTATTCCAGATATGTCCTAGGAGGTGATTACGGATGTTGGGGGTCAAATTGACAGCCTGTTATCAGTGATACAGTCATTGTTCACAACGTGTCTTCTTTTAATTTTTCTTTTAGTCTTCTATAAAATTATCACCATGAACGATGAAGAGAGCAGGCTAGCGAATGTTTGTTCTTTTGTGGTAGATACCTAAGTGGTGCAACAAGATCCAACAAAACATACCAGATCCTAGAACAGATGACACTTATTTTCAAGAACATAAATGTAAACATAGACACTAAAGTTGCATTATACAAGACTATTATTATTGCATCACTATGCTACCAGTGCATAGTAGCAAACCTGGACAATGACAGCACAAGACAAAATAAAAATAGTGACAACAGAAATGACATGTCTACGAAGAATACTCGGAGTGTCATTAAGAAATAGAATTAGAAACGATAACATCAGACAGATAACCAAAACAATACCAGTATTGGAACGAAAACAGATCAAGTGGTTTTAACACGCTTCCAGACTACCAACAGATAGCATGCCACAAATGGCCATGACACATAGACATAAGGGTTATAAAGCCAGAGACAGACCAAGTAAAAGATGGATCACAGAAATCAAAGAAGCCACAGGAGCAATCTTACAAATAGCACACAAGAAGGATATCTCCAGAGAACAATTCCACCCCTGACGCCGCAAGGCAAACCCCAATTCTCATCCCACGGCATGACTGAAAAGTAGACAACGCCCCTATTCTGTGCACCCTGAACTAGAGGTCCAGGTCCCAGATGCCACACAAGTGCATCATGTTACAGTGAGTTTGACAACGGTCACAGTAGAAGAGGAAGAATATTGACTTTTAAAAATGTTAAGTTAAGAATGGGAAACCCTAACTGAAATAAAGATTTCAGTGGGTTTGCTTGACAGAGATTTTGTGTTTCCTAGACATTCTTTTTTAAGTGCATTTGTAAAAGAAAGATACTTTGTATTTCCCTAACTTTCTTATTTAAGTAGGTTTCTTTAAAAAAAAAGAGATTGCGTGTGTCCCTAACACTCTTATTTCAGTGGGTTTGTTTAAGAGAGTGCATGACCGTGTGGTTAGAACGCCGTTCTCAGATCCTTTAGGTCCCGGGATAAATACACGGTTGGGACAGCATTTTTTTCTTTCGGAAATACAATAAAAATTATTCCTGTACATACCACGGCGTCTGTTCTAGCAAAGCGGTCTTTATGTCCACAACCAATAGAAAGCCTCCTTGAAATCTTTCACAGGAAAACATGCAATAACGAACGTTTTGTTTAAGATAGATTGTGTGTTTCCCTGATGTTCTTATTTAAGTGGGTTTATTTATGAAAATCAATTAAACATATCTCTAGCTGCAACAGGTCAACTTGCCCAGAATTGCTGAGTGCTCAGAGAATTCATAAGGACGTCCACGTTCTGAAAATAATATGTCACATGAGATGTGGCTTATAAAAGGGATTTAATTCATTTCTGACATGGAACAATTTCGATTGTGAACTTCTTGAGAGCTCTCGCAAGTAGCAGAAGACTATTTGATACAGTGACTGTAGAGTGCATGATGGGGAACTTCTTAATAGCTCTCGTAAGTAGCAGAAGACTGATTCAGTGACTGTATACTGCATAACAGCGAGTTAAAAATATTTGACTGAAGGTTAAACTTCACCCTGAATTTCTTTTGATATCGTTGCAGGTCTTAGATAAGAGGATCGCCCGTGTGTTACCGGGACCCGAAAGGGGAGCAAAGAATAGCAACACTGTTTACCTTCCACGCATGTCGTAAAAGGCGACTAAGGAGGTTATGGGATGGAGTTGGTTGTCTCATCCCATATAGGTATATCATCCTATATCCCTTCAAGCCATGCTGAAGTCGGATGTGTCAGGCCAAAATGCGCAGATATGACAGCAATGCTGTAAACCATGATACAACGCATTCCGTTCTACGGACTACATCCTGCTAATCTGCAGGAGTGTGATAATGAACGCAGAAGAAGAAGAAGATAATAGTCTTAATATACTGATTGTCTTAATCAGTCCAGTAACAGAGCTACGGCACGAACGATCATAGCGGAGATCCTGAAGCGGGATAATATCTCCCTTTAAAACCTTCTTAGTCTCCTCTGACGATCTGCATTGAAAGTGACACTATTATTGTTCTTTGCTTCCTTTTTTTTTATCGCCGTTACCCCGCGGGCTTCCAATTTACATATATGTCACTAAATAGTGTAATTATTTTCTTTTATTGCTATGCACTGCACTTTTTAACAAAGCTAAAACCGTGACACAAATCAGCTTATTTTAAACCCAGAATCCTACAACATTTCTTAACTTTGCAAAAATAGAACAGAAATCGATCAGGTATATTTCAGGACACATCTATCTTCAACGATCAAGTGACATATTGGAAACAGTTTACAGAGCTCCTAAAATCCCACGAAAATTGTATCCTGTTTATTTTTATACCCAAGGTCGTTCAGTCCCAGCGCAGATACACCTTCAGAGTTCCATGGATCAACGTTCTTCTATTTTTCTTCCCCAAAAACCTGCTTGTAGACATCAACAGATAAAAAATATCTCATATATCTTGTTAGCTCTTCATTTATTTTTATTATTTTCTTGTCTGCTATCCCTACCTTCTAACACCCTCTTGCTTCGGTGCGTTGCGAGGTCTCATTCTTTCCTGTACATTTTTCACAGATGACTGATCTTTGAGAAATCGTTGAGTGGAAAGAAAATATAGGCCGCTTAGAACAACAATGAAGCCAATTATTGAAGGAATTTGTATTTTTAAGAAACCATCTATTCTTGAAGCTTCTAGCGTATGTCACGTCAACTAGGATCTGCCTAGCATTATGCCTATGAATATCACATGCAATGAGTTATTACAAGTATTATTTAAACACGAAATATCTTTGTAAATGATAAAGTATTAACTGTCACGCATCAGAGCCATATTTTTTTACCTTCGTCAATTATCTGCAACGAAACAGTTTTACTTATGAAATGACTCCGATACATATTCCCTAATTCCCCATCTTATCTACGACAGCCATTTACATAATACAATCAAAATCGTTTTGCTTTGACGAATGAAACTGATAGAATGTCTTAAAGATACTCAGAAGTTACTATCATGTGCGTGTCTATATTTATCTTACATGATTTACGCGAGTTTGAGTGGATACAATTCTTCTTTATGGAAGAAAAGCATGGACGGTAAACAAAACAGCTCAAAATAAGCTGAAGGCAACTAATATGTGGTTTTCCAGAAGAATAATGAAAATTCCATGGACAGCCAAGAAACCAAGTCATCAGACATGCTGGAGTAAAAAAAAAGGTAAAATATAGCAAACATATTTGAAGCACACAATGAAGATTTTTAGGACATGTGATGAGAAAAGCCAAACTTGAACATTTAGTAATCACTGGAATGATCAACGGGAGAAGAGACAGAGTAAGACAAAGAGTGACATTCCTAGATGGGTTGTCATTTGGCACAAAAAGGTGTCACAAACTGAACTTATTAACAACATAAGAGACATGAAGTTCTGGAGAGCCATGATTGACGACATCACTCGGAATGACCCGTGATTGTTTGAAACATGATATACTTATCTGTAGTTATTTGTCTATTTTTTTATGTGGCATGTATATCTTAATGTCTCTTTCTAACAAACAAAAAAAGGGGGAAAATCGCAAACACAGAAACAATGCAATGTACAGAATTACTCGCTTTCATTTAAACATTGCTAACAGTCAGCAGTGGATGTAAACAGCGAACGATGAAAATGGTTGGTTGGCGTGTGAAGAATCGATGATAACCGTATTCTTACACAAATATTATTTGACTACATATCAATGTGACAAGCTCTTGGAGTGAGCCATTTTATAAGGAACATTGTTCTACCTGTTCAATTCTCGGTGAATTTTCAATTCAAATTTCACATTGAAAAAAATTTAATAAAAATAATGATTCATTTCAGCAATACGCAAAGATTCGAGAAAGCAGTACATAAAGTAAATGGTTACTATAAAATCCTAGCTATCAATGTTAAAAAATAAATAACTAACAATAAAAAATGAACAGGGACAACTTTCAACGTTACGGTCCAACATGGAGCTTTCTCAAGAAACACATAACAATATTTTTAAAAATCACCACAAAAACCATAAAAATCTTCAAAACTAGGAAGACTTGAACATGTTTTTCTCACCAAAAAACACTGCAAAGTGTCGAACACTTTTGATAATAAATGAACGACAAGCTTGAATCAAACGAGACTGCTAAAAAAAACAACCGATGGTGACTTCAAAGTAAAAGTGGTTCTGTTTCTTCAACATTTGCACACTAACACATAAACCCGCTTAACTATTTGGTCAAGAATACATTTCTGTATCTGTTTGTTATATACTTTATAGATAATTTATACTAATGTGTGTCTACTATTTCAGTGCAATATCAGTCGCTAACGAAATTGTTCTTTCATGTCTCAATGCTTGAAATATTATCAAACTATAATGACAATCAAACATTTCAAATAGTTACACATTTTCTTCACTAACAGGAACAGTTCTGGTAACGTATTGAACGCATAACATGAAGACGGATATATTGGGCCATTGGCAAAAATAAAACGGGTACAAAATACTTTTCCATTCTGGGCTACTTCCTGCTTGAAATATAGTAGGACCATTATCCTGTTGCAAGAGAGGTCCATTGGGAGTTTAGAATAAACACTGAAGAAGAAGAAGAACCCCTAAGAGAAAGTTCAAAAAGAAAGCTGAATCAACATAGTACCGGAACTATCAGCAGTTATACCCTGACAGATTTAATGAAACGGAGATCCTAGCACATATGGACATGTCAGATGTGCGAAAACAATAATCAACATATCTTACATAACTTATCACTTACAACAATGCTGCATAAATGATTACATAGAAATTATAGATGCTTTAGACCAGTGTTTCCCAACGTGGGGCCGATGCCCCACAAGGGGGGCAATTTGATTGAATTGACAAAGATGAGAAACATTCCATGCAATAGAGTAGTATCAATGAATAGGCGAGTTCGAGTGCTAGAATGTTATATTGAGCCATTTATTCTTTCTGAATGCTAAGCGTGGAAGATACAATTTTTGAATGGGTTGCCACAGGGCCGTATCGTGCTATAATGCAGAGAGAAGGCCGCATCTGGTGGCACTAATAAAAATACATTATCGGGGGCGCAATTTCGAAAAAAAAAACATGTAAGGGGAGCGACATTTCGAAAGACTTGCATCATACTG
The DNA here is from genome assembly GCA_034231615.1 of Meghimatium bilineatum. Lineage (NCBI taxonomy): Eukaryota > Metazoa > Mollusca > Gastropoda > Stylommatophora > Philomycidae > Meghimatium > Meghimatium bilineatum. The sequence goes on from CM067299.1 coordinate 106,387,790, forward strand.
AGAAAATATGCCGCTGTTGCTGTGACACAAAATAAAAAGTGTCACCACACCAAATGAATGTATTAACAACACAAGATACAGAGAGTTGTGAAGAAGCATGATCGCCTACGCTACTCAACATGACAATTAATTAATGATTGATTGTAATGAAAAAATACTGTGACCTAAATGGATACTCTCCATTGTTTGAAATATTCGTTCATTGCTTAGATACTATTTTGTTATATTCTAAATCTGGTGGGAAAATACATTCAAATACCATTTACCCAGATGCGACTTTGAAACTTGACTAGTACTACAAGCTCCGTGACCGCATGTGTCTGAGAAACTTGCTACGTGATTCGTTATCCTACTTCATGATTCCTTCTGTAATGAACCATGTTAAGACACAGGCTGATCTGCTTGAAGGTACAGTAGTAGATACAATTTGCAACGACAACTACGATTCGCTGACACTGAAAGTAACTAACCATCATGTGTATGTTTCAACCTACATTAATATATGTATAGTTTTATAATAATCATACTTAAAGTTTAACAGTTTATACTACATTTGTGTATATGTGTACATCAGTAGTTGATACCATTGTTCGTCCATCACAGTTACTTATGATGTTTCATACCATCTTTTAAAACAAAACATGATGTTAGAGGCGTATTCCTGTATATGCGTTCGTAGATGACAGATACCTCATTTGCTGGTCCAAAAAAAACCCAAACTATTTTATTTAACTATTATGCACGAAAAATAAAGTAAAAATATATATTTCTGAGGATTAGACCCACATGTCACACACGTGTGTTGTCTGGATCCAAAAATGGATAATGACGCCATGATCATCGACACCGCATGTCGTATTCACTGTTATCACTGACCTTTTAGAAATAACTCAGGATCGCCTTGGAAAAAAACAAACTTGGATAACCCTAGACTATATAATGCTTTTAAAGAAGATCAGACAATGAGATATATTTACAGAAAAGGAAGTGGATTTGCATGAAAAGACTTTATTCGGAAAGTTTCTGGTGAAATTCTACCCTTTCCACAAGAGTTTTGTTGGTCTTTATTTGTAAGGAATCTTTAATTGTGGAGTGCATCCGTATTTTGGTCAAATGTCTAGTATAAAACGTCATGGTTTAGTTTATATCGGATATTTCCTTTAGAATAACCGGAATAAGTAAAATGGTGCCAAAATAACCCCATAATCTCAGACGACGGCCATAAACTCCAGATCTAGTGGGGGAAAAACATCCGGCATAACTTTTAAAAATTTAACAAATCACTGCTCATGGCTGATGTCTCAGTTCAAAGTAGCAGACACAGCAGCCAAACTGTAAAGCACGACGTATCACATTTGATTCTCTTGACCACATTCTGCTAACCAATGAGAGTTTAAGTAAGAAACGATCACAGAACACGAAGAAGACCAGGATCCCTTATTATAGAGTTTAAGAAGCCTATATAATTAGACTTGTATACTCAACATTCCTGTTCCGTCATCTCGTGGCTGGTATAGCGCGTCTGCCAGTATACCTGTTTCGAATCCCGCAAAAGACAATTGGGTTCAAAAAATAATGGTAAACTACTGAACGTATTTATATTCACTAGAACATCACTTCAGCCAAAAAAAAGGTGGTTTGATGACTACGTCATGAATACTACAAATACTCCATCACCAACACGATGACAAACAAATCCAGGAATAACGTATCTACTCTCCAGACTGTATCTATATAATCGGTACGAGTTTCATAAACAACACGGAAGAAAAAAACAAATAGAACAATTTAAAAAAAGACTACATTAGAAATGTGAATTGCGCGTGGAACATCAAATCTGACGTCTTACTCAAATACCATTATCCGCTACCTTTTATACGTACTCTACATTAGCAAGTTTGGTACACTGAGTTCAACAGTTCTATGGGGAATGCTTAATCAGAAATATGTTTTATATGACGTTACGGTTTGAAAACTTGTTAACAGACGAACATACAACCGACACAAGAATTAAACCCATAGAAACTGCCTCTAATAGAAATAACGATGTTAAGAATATTCTGGGATATAAATGAGTGATAAATGACATAATAAATGAGTGGAAGATGACATTATAAGTGAGTGGTCAATGACAATAAATGGTGGTAGATGACATTATCAATGTGGTAAATGACATTATAAATGAATGGTAAATGACATATAAATGAGTGGTAAATGACATAAATGAGTGGTAAATTACATTATAAATGAGTGGTAAATGCCAGTGCAGGAAACATGTAGCCTAACTTATTTTTGTTCTTCTTTATCTTCCTAAGTGTTCATTCTACAACTTTCACTGTACCTCTCTTGTAGCAGGACAATGATCCTACTAGGTTTCATTCTCAAACTCCCGCTGGCTTTCTCTTGTAACAGGACCATGATCCTACCAGATTCCCAGCAAGATGTAGTCCAGAGAATAGAAATGCGTTATGTAGCGTTTTGTTTGCTCCACTGCCTGATATATTCGTCTTCTGCCGTATTCGATCGTAGGATTGTATTGACTAGTTTTCCCCCACAAAAATTAAACAATTTCCATGGGTGCTTGCATCTCCAAATTTTGTATATCAAAAACTACGCGACAATTGAAATTTCTAGCCCTCTGTTGGTTGAAAAACAGAATTTTTCAATGCATAATGAAGGGCATTACTGGCGACGTCGTATTTCAAGTCCCACTCCTCCTGTGCATGGAAAAGTAATTATCATTTTTATTTATTTCATATTTTGTGTGTATTGTTTCTTTTAAGAAAGTCAATATGCTATCCCGGTTCATTGCTTTCTGCTATCTCGATGCTTAGAATATCCAAATTACTCAGGCGCTAAAATGTATATGACTTGTTTCAACTTTGAGCTACAGAATGCTTCAAGCCACTGCCCACAAACACATCCGACTTGTGTTTTTCTGATAACGCTAACCGAATCGCTGAGAATGTAGACATTTGTTGGTTTTATGTCAGTATTAATCTCAATGTTTTTGTCACTGTCACAATCGCAATCTTTCTATCACGCTATTTGTAGTCATAGTCAACGCTGAATTCTTTTTTTATAGTCTTCCTTACTGAATGAGATGTGAAGGACCAAGCACTACGAACGTGCCTAACAACCAAACCATCAGTGTATATAATCATGTTACCTTCACTAGGGGTGATATACGGTAACAGAGGTAAAGTCCGATAAAGACGCCGGTGGACAGAAGGCATACAAGAATGCCTACACATGTCCATAAAAGAGGTCAATAACTTGCTCAAGATCGAGGAGAAGTCAATAGAGCCATAAGGAAGACTACATTCTGGAAAGAATATGTCACGTGATGATGATAACTTTCATTGCAACTCTTGCTGACTAAATGTTACACCTTAGACTCAACAGCAGCGCTGCATCACTTTTACTTTCTGTACCCTGTGTTATTACTAACGAGAACGACGTTTGGTAATCTATCGACATACTTATACAGTCCACACCAATTTACACATCATCCAACACGGACACACTTTGTACGCAACCTCAGCAAGAATCATCCACGGCTTTCTTCTCTTTAGCCTATCTTTCACTCTCTTATTTCAATATGCAGTATGTGATCTTTGCCAAGGTTAACGCTGAGGTACACTATTGCCGTGACCAATCGTCAGTAGCAACAGAAACTGTATGAAAATGAACCTAGCAACAGATTTCAAACAAGCCATGTTTGATACCATGATTGTGGCTATACCTAGCAACAGAATACGAATAAGCCATGTTTGATGCCATGATTGTGGCTATACCTAGCAACAGAATACAAACAAGCCATGTTTGATGCCATGATTGTGGCTATACCTAGCAAGAGAATACAAATAAGCCATGTTTGATGCCATGATTGTGGCTATACCTAGCAACAGAATACAAATAAGTCATGTTTGATGCCATGATTGTGGCTATACCTAGCAACAGAATACAAATAAGCCATGTTTGATGTCATTATTGTGGCTATACCTTGAAATAGAATGCAAACAAGCCATTTGATGACATGATTGTGGCTATACCTAGAAACAGAATACAAATAAGCCATGTTTGATGCAATGATTGTGGCTATACCTAGAAACAGAATACAAATAAGCCATGTTTGATGCCATGATTGTGGCTATACCTAGCAACAGAATACAAATAAGCCATGTTTGCTGCCATGATTGTGGCTATACTTAGAAATAGAATGCAAACAAACCATTTGATGACATGATTTTGATTATTTCCGTGCATCTTTTTAACGGCGTTGGCAGGTGACACAAAGTATATAAATAGTAACCAACGAAATGTACGACAATAATCGAAACGGGACGGCAAAATTCTTTTTTATAATTTGTTGGTATGCCTTGTAATGGCGGTTAGTCCCGCTTATGCTCGGCATAATTGTATTCTATTCTGCCTACTTGGGCAGTCGAGTAAGAATTGCACAGCTTTTCTCCACTTCTGCATAGCACACCAAGAAATGATGCGAGATATCACTTTAGAAATCACCCACTTCTGTGTTTGGTTGGGCCTCAGAATTGCCAATGCATAATCTAACACAGAAATTATCAATCTAAATATCTGATATAGACGAAATAGTAACCTATGTTCATCACTCTAAACACAAGCCTTAACTTTCATTAAAGGCAAGAACAAAATGACGTGGTCAACATGATCATGGAAACTGAGACTTCTGTCAAAAGTAACTCTCAAGTATTTCATTGTGCTGGTATTTTCAAGATTGTCCAGACAAAGTGCGCGGACAAAGTACTATATGGTTTTCATGTATTTAGAACGTGATTATTGAGAGAGAACGTGATTATTGAGAGAGAACGTGATTATTGAGAGAGAACGTGATTATTGAGAGAGAACGTTATTGAGAGAGAATGTGATTATTGAAAGAGAACGTTATTGAAAGAGAATGCGGTTATTGAGAGATAATGTTATTGAGAGAGAACGTGATTATTGAGGGAGAATGTGATTATTGAGAGAGAAAGTTATTGAGAGAGAATGTGATTATTGAGAGAGAACGTGATTATTGAGAGAGAACGTTATTGAGAGAGAATGTGGTTATTGAGAGAGAACGTAATTACTGAGAGAGGACTTGATTATTGAGAGAGAACGTTATTGAGAGTGAATGTAGTTATTGAGAGAGAATGTGATTATTCAGAGAGAACTTGATTATTGAGAGAGAATGTGATTGACTTTAGTGTGTACTGTATACCTCCTTCTCGCTACTAATATAACACACTGTAGTGGTTACTCATTGAACAAGCAATACATCCCATCTGAATACTCAAACTGTAACGAATAACACTAGTCAGAACAATAGTAATATCTTCATCACCAACTTTTCTGGCAACTTTCATTGTTAATGTATAGTAGGTCTACATCAATTATGAACAAATCAGACCCGCAAAGTCATTTCTTATGGCCCGTCAGCTGATATGTAGGCAGTAAATATGCGGTGGTCGCAGAGCTCAGATAACACTATTGTAAGCTCCGAAATATAACACTATTGAAGCTCCAAAAGATAACACTGTTGTAAGCTCCAGAAGATAACACTGTTGTAAGCTATAAAAGATAACACTTTTGAAGCTCCAAAAGATAACACTATTGATGCTCCAAAAGATAACACTATTGTAAGCTCCAAAAGATAACACTATTGTAAGCTCCGAAATATAACACTATTGAAGCTCCAAAAGATAACACTGTTGTAAGCTCCAAAAGATAACACTGTTGTAAGCTCCAAAAGATAACACTGTTGTAAGCTCCAAAAGATAACACTGTTGTAAGCTCCAAAAGATAACACTATTGAAGCTCCAAAAGATAACACTATTGTAAGCTCCAAAAGTTAACACTATTGTAAGCTCCAAAAGACTATAACAAAATATGTATGAGCCCCATATCACATGAAGATAACTCAATCCGGTCCACGGATACGATAACGTTGTCTCCTTCTAGTGTACAACAACTCAAGCATATTTAAGATTCATTCATAGATTACTGTCCGGCTCTGTGACGGCGTGGTACAGGGTGTGTTTGTGACGGCTAAGGTGCCGGGTTCAAATCCCGCAACAGGCAAATGCTCATCCGGACCGTTCAGAAAGCAATGGCATACTACTGAACGAATTTACGAAATGAACGAGTTTATAAACGAATATTGCCTAGAAACAGCTACAGCCAAATAAAATTCTGGGTTGATGCCTACATCTTGAATAGGATACGCTACCATTTTTTAAATGTATAGGTTACAGATGATGTTGCCCCCGGGTATGTATTTGGTATTACAATCACCACTAATACTATTCTGCAGTTCTTGCTAAACATAGATGATAACATTTGCGACAGTGAAATTTATCGAAACAGCAATGATATAATATGACAAGGATTATGTATATTTATCTACAACATTGAAGCATCTCTGAAAAATAAAGGATGTGTACATGTGATTCTGAGCGAGGTTGTGCTTCGTACGTTGAAATGGAAGCAGGTGCGTGAATAAGATTAACCAATCATTGCGTGTTCTTGTTATTAGTGAGAGAACTATTACAATCTCGCATTTATGTTACTCGATTAAAAAAGATAATGTGAAATAGAAGAGAAATGTAGTTCTGTAAAAATACAAAAGTTGTGGAGAGCTCAACTGGACAGGGAGAGGGGGGAGAGGTTTGAATTATTGACAACCACAGGTTTAAAGTAGGCCTATGTTCTTAAGACATGGTGTGTCGTGCTTGCAGACGTACTTGTGCATCATTGATTTGAACCTGAACCAATTTCAGACAAACGTCAAGATCGAACGTGATATACGAGTGATTCACATAGGAGGTAGATGAATGTGGTGAGAAAGAGAAAAACATGAATGATTTACGTAGAACTCTGTTAATAAGGGGCGGAGAATAGAGTGATTCGCGTAGATGTAATATCTGATGGAAGAAGAGAGATAGAAGAGTGATTTAGGTGGATGTGTTTGTTGTGAGAAGAGAGATAGAAGGGTGATATGCTTGGATGTGTTTGTTGTGAGAAGAGAGATATAAGGGTGATATGCTTGGATGTGTTTGTTGTGAGAAGAGAGATATAAGGGTGATATGCTTGGATGTGTTTGTTGTGAGAAGAGAGATAGAAGGGTGATATGCTTGGATGTGTTTGTTGTGAGAAGAGAGATATAAGGGTGATATGCTTGGATGTGTTTGTTGTGTGAAGAGAGATAGAAGGGTGATATGCTTGGATGTATTTGTTGTGTAAAGAGAGATAGAAGGGTGATATGCTTGGATGTGTTTGTTGTGAGAAGAGAGATAAAAGGGTGATATGCTTGGATGTGTTTGTTGTGTGAAGAGAGATAGAAGGGTGATATGCTTGGATGTGTTTGTTGTGTAAAGAGAGATAGAAGGGTGATATGCTTGGATGTGTTTGTTGTGAGAAGAGAGATAAAAGGGTGATATGCTTGGATGTGTTTGTTGTGTAAAGAGAGATAGAAGGGTGATATGCTTGGATGTGTTTGTTGTGAGAAGAGAGATAGAAGGGTGATATGCTTGGATGTGTTTGTTGTGAGAAGAGAGATAGAAGAGCGATTTAGGTGGATGTGTTTGTTGTGTGAAGAGAGATAGAAGGGTGATATGCTTGGATGTGTTTGTTGTGAGAAGAGAGATAGAAGAGCGATTTAGGTGGATGTGTTTGTTGTGTGAAGAGAGATAGAAGGGTGATATGCTTGGATGTGTTTGTTGTGAGAAGAGAGATAGAAGGCTGATTTGCGTGGATGTGTTTGTTGTGAGAAGAGAGATAGAAGGGTGATATGCGTGGATGTGTTTGTTGTGAGAAGAGAGATATAAGGGTGATATGCGTGTATGTGTATGTATGCTGTAAGGGTATATGGTATATATATATATATAAAATGCTGTAATGGAAGGGTATACGATCTCAAGGTGGCCAAAGGAAGCGCTACAATGACTCGTTAAAGAACTCACTGAAAGCCTTTGAAATAGACCACGATACATGGGAAGAACTTGCACAAAATAGATCTACATAGCGTTCTAGAATAAAAAAGAGCACATGATCTTGTGAAAAGAAAAGAAATGCAGCAGCTCAACAGCGGAGAGCAGCTAGAAAGTCACGGATAGATCAAGATCCGTCTACAGTCGTTATTCCATGTCCAAACTGTCCAAGGAATTTTACAGCTCGAATAGGGCTCATTAGCCATCTACGAACTCATAATCAAGGACATAGCTAAAATTGAATTTTCAAAAGTGGATGTAACAAATGGTCATCATCACTTGTGATGGACGAACAACACATGCTGTAAAAAGAGAGATATAAGAGTGATTTACATAAGGTTGGGATAAATGCTGTGTGAGAAAGAAATTAGCGCTGTAAAAGAGACTAGATGAGGTTTCTACTTAGATTTGGGGGAATTATCTATATATGATATGAGGAGTGCTCTACAAAATATTGGAGAAGTGCTCTACATAATATTGGAGGAGTGCTCTACATACTATTGGAGAAGTGCTCTACATAATATTGGAGGAGTGCTCTACATAATATTGGAGAAGTGCTCTACATAATATTGGAGGAGTGCTCTACATAATATTGGAGAAGTGCTCTACATAATATTGGAGAAGTGCTCTACATAATATTGGAGAAGTGCTCTACATAATATTGGAGAAGTGCTCTAAATAGGATTTTACAAGTAATTCAAAGTAGCACGCATGAGGATAAATGAAAATTTCTTAACAGTGACAGGAATTTAACCAGGTTCCTAAAATCCCATACGCCAATTATCGAAAAACCCGTTTACTTGAGTTGAAAAGGCGATTCGGTGTCGCCAGAGCGGATCTGGTTCACTTCCCGTCAGCCTTAAGAATTAACTGGGAAGGGAGCAGTGATGTGCAGTGAATTTGAGGAGTGGTATAAATATGATTGGATATTATCATATTAAAATGAAAGAGATATCAATAATGGAAATGTTAACATCCTTAAACAAGCTATATATGTTTTTTGATGGATACGTCAATGAGTTCACTGTTGGTAGCCACCGCGTCACTGAATATGTGCATGTGGGTGATTAAATGGTTCGATCTCCAGGTTTTACAAATATATAGCTCTTGTATTTTCTTTTCCAACAAGGGAGTTTTTAGCAGCTTTTTCGCATACACTGAAAGTTCCAACTCCTACCGGTGTTCACGACTTTATGAAGAAGTATTATACTCATATAATATTAGCATTAAAAAAACTGTCAATACTGCATTTTACTGTAAGGGAGTTACAGGGAAGTTCGAGTGACATGTGTAATCAAGCATGACCGTCTGCGATAGAAGACCTATGTACAGAATTATTTAAGCATTCATTAGTAACATATTTTTATTATTATTGTGATTTCCGTTTGTCACTAATTATATAATTGAAGTCGCCTAAAAATAGCCAAGGCATCTCTAAAAATTAAGACTCATGTAAAACACGATAATAATCAAAATGCAACGTATGAAGTTCTAATTTTGTGCATAGGTCTTCTATACTCTTAATGATCATGGATAAAAGCCGATTGCTCTTGCTGTCGTCACGTCATGAGATGGTTAGTTTTAAAGAAATGTATACCTCGACAGAAAAATAATCCAATCCTAACCGAGTATCGAACTTTGGACCTCACGGCTGTGAGACTATGGCTTCGGATCATGCGTCACACTTATTACATTAGAATACAATTTTACTGGTTCAAGATTTATCTATCTTTCTGCATTGTTTCATATCTACCTCTCTTGTTCAACTTACCTCATTGATAAACCATAATCATAAAATATTTGGTTCTAATTTATATGAAAGGGTTGACATCGCCACAATTATGGAAAGGGAGAAAGAAGACCGGATGGATAGAAGTGAATACAATATAATCTTTTTAGTGGATATGATGGTCCTAGAGGTGAAGTGATGGATACCGATAGTAATTGGCTATGATATTCTCAAGATAAAAAATGAATACCGTGAATTGTAGTGGAATTAATTCACTAATTCTAGTTTGTAAGTATGCATAAGAATTGTATGTCGAATTATGAATTAAAATACAACATCGGTTAAAATGTGTTGCTGAATCTATTTCTGTAATTTTTCCATATTTTTATGTGGGTTAATTTTTTGGGGCTTCAAAAACACATATTACCTTTATATAAGCCGACCCACCAATTTCATAAATGAAAGTTCTAAAATAGATCGGCTTATACACTAATATTCTGTAGGAAAGATGGCGTGACGAACCCTTATCCCGTGTCCAGTACCCCTCACTCACCAGCGTATTCATCAATATTTCTATAGAAATGTTACGTCATATACAGATGTATATATCTCCACAATTTTGCTATAACTCCGCCACGAGATGCGTTGGTGATTCATATGACGATGCGGGTACTTCTCTCCCCTCGAGCATCCTCGCGCTACATCGCCCTAGCACAATCTCGGTTTTTAACTAACATTTTCGCAAGCGCAAGACGGTGTGAGGACAGAGATTGTGACAGGCGCGAACCAAATACAGGGCAGAAAGTGGGGTTTACATACAACTGCAAACAAAATTGGTTTTTGATTTTAAACCATTCATTTTATCACTACATGCCTGTTTGGACTAAATATAGCCTGGATAGAAATGAGGAAACATTTTTCTACTTATCTAACATCAGGATTATTAATTGTTTATACAGCTTCATGAAATCTGGCATATTGTTCTCAGCAATGGTAAGATTTCGTTTAATGTGTAATATAACCTTGTTTCCTGAACACACACACACACACACACACACGAAACTGTAATTCATTAATAATTTAATAATTGTAATACTCGCCCTGATATAACAGACAGAGACACATGTTTTATATTGTAATGCCTACCTTGAAATTTAGAGGCTTTAATTCCCAAATTATTGATCGCAAACAACATTGATGTTAACACATAACATTCTAACTGTATATTCTAACTGTACATTCTAACTGTATATTCTATGAATGTATTTTTTCCTCGGTATTGTAAATGCCTGTCACTTTTTAATATATTTTTTTATAAGAATTAATTGAATTAATAAACACTTTAATTTTGGCAAATATATTTGAAAATAATTAATTAATTGCGATTAGGCTTACGTTACACTTACGTAAAACACAGGTTTATATAATCGCTTCAATCAGACACGACATACTATAACTAAAACTAGTGGGTAATGATGTGCACACAAGAAAACATACATATTACAATACACAAATTATATTCAACGTTTCAATCAAAAGGTCTTTATCAAGATACACACAAAACATCAAAAGTCGTCATTTTCTTCTGTGCGCATCATTACCCACTAGTTTTAGTTATAGTCTGTCATGTCTGATTGAAGCGATTATATAAACCTGTGTTTTACGTAAGTCTAAGTGTTGTTACGTTTCACGCAGTTACCTTGTATTAATTAATTGCTTGATATTCCAAATAAAAAATGGGTGTATTTATTATGTATGGGTTGTATATATAATACCAGTTAATTTATATATTTTAAAGTAACATTTACTTATGATTTTTAACGTTCCTATGCCCATGTTTAGTTAACTGTAAAAGTAATTTGACTAACTGATATAATGCTATAATATTTAACGATAATAATGAATAGATTAATCCATCAAATTATTTAAAAAGTTAGTTATTTTCTGAAATTTTTAACTTTCTTTCAAACTACTAATGGAACAGATGACACAGTGAGGATATCGATGTGGACCTGCTGCTGAAAAAATTTGAATCGATCTCAGAAATAATAACATTTAACAAAATAGAAGGACTCACAAATGGACATAGTTAACAATTCCCAATACAGCTGCAATCACACTTTGTGAAATGTAGTTAACAATTCATAGAACATACTAAATTGATATAGTATAAACATCGATTCTAACATATGCAAGCCAGTTTTGGACAACAAATAAACACAAATTTAGAAGACTATTCGCCGCAGAGATATTATTCTATAGGCCAGTCGAAACCCCATATTATAGAATCAAAGTGACTGCAACCCCGATACAATTAAAACATGCTTTTCAGTGGCGTAAAGAAAAACCACATCAAAAATAGCTGTTTCAGCATAATAACACTCAATATAATTTCCACTTACTACATACCCTTTGTGATAGCAGAAACTGCAACTCGTTAACGCACTTCAAAGTTCAATATTCAGTTTCAAGTAGGTATGGACCGTCCATAATTACGTAATTAGTTTGCCATTTTTGACTCCCTACCACCGTGTCGACAATTATAAAAAAATCAAAGACCCCATGCTTATTCATGTAACAAATGTTAATATCCCCCCCCCCCCTTTTCGAATCCTCACTAAAGAAATATAAATATAATAGTTTGCAGAAAAAAACAGTAAGAAAGTAAGAACAGGACTTCTCAGATTATTAGAACAATATGTCAAATTCAAAAAAAAGTAATTGGTGTATTACAAACAGTATTGTTGACATCAACTTTTGCCATTTCCCTCTTGTCTACAACAATCAAACATTTTCATATCTGCTCCCTCCCCCACGCCCACCTCTTACCTCCAATCAATTGTTGACGTATGTGATCCGCATCCCCCCGTATCCTAACGCTTGTTGTGTGTGACTTTGTGCCGCATCAGTGTATCTACTGGAAAAAAAAATATAGAACTACTCATATTGAATGCATGATTCTAGAAGGAATACCCGGCGTTCCCGGGGTGAGAATATAAAATAGAATACTATTGCCAATGCTTTCCACGTTACAAACATGTGCATATAAACGATGTACATTTATTGACGAAATTATTTCCTTTTTACGAATCAAACATACATATTTATTCAACATCAATAAATCAAATGTCATACTGAGTGGCGTAAGCGATCATGCTTCTCTACAACTCTCTGTCTGTTGTGTTGTTAATAAGTTGAGTTGGTGACTTTTTTTTTGTGCCACAATGACAACCCATCCAGAAATGTATCTCCTAGTCTTCCTCTGTCTCTTATCCCCTTGATATTTCTGGCGGTTACCACACGTTCAAGTTTTACTTTCCACATCATATGCCCTAAAATCTTGATTGTCTGCTTCTAATTTTCGCTATAACTTATTTTACTCCAGAATCTTTGAGAACTTTTACAATAGTTTTCTTTGCTGTACATAGAACTTTCTTAATTCTTATCCACCATGGAGCATGTTTTAAATTAATAGAGTATTGATTTATTAGATTAATAAAATTAAAACACATTGCCCAACAGAAGGACATTTAGATATTTCATGTCTTACACAGTGTGTACAAATTCATTTGTTAAAATTCGAAATTCCGATCTCTTAGAAGTGGCCAAGTCCTAACAATAAAACTCATTCACTATGCCCCTACATACTGTGTACATTAACATGTATATGTAGGCCTATGTTTTTTGTTTATTACAAAAACATACAAATCATACATATCGATGACTTTGTTGAGACAATGGATGAAAAAAAACCCACTGTAATGATCTATAAACTCCAGCGTTAGATTAAAATGACTTCGTGGTATATAGTTTTACGACAGTCAAACATGTTATTAATTAAAGTTTATGTTCAGTATAAAACAAAACAATTAATGTGTTAATTTTAGACATTAATTGTGTAAAATGTGTGGGTTTTTGTCGTCGTATAGCTTATCATATCCAAAATATAGAAGGTAACCCGGCATAGTTCGCTAAAATATTTGTCTAGGCAATATTTCACGTTCTCTAAGATGCCGTTACTTACTAAACGGTCCACATGTACAATTATAGTTAAGTAAATGTATCTCTTATATTGAGGTACGCAGCTTTAAATGCATTGACGTCATTCCAATTTGGCTGCAGCAGAAATAATAAAGATTAGTGAAGGTTGCGGATTGATAATCCAGTCACCTTGACCTCCGAGTGTTTGGAAGTAATATTTTACGTTCAGTAAGTTGCTGTTGCTTTTGCAGACGGTCCTAGTGTACAATTGCCAACGCCTTTGATTTAACCTGGTATCTGGGTACTTCTTGGTTATTCATGGCAATTATTTGATAAATAACAAAATAGGAAATAGAGACAACATCTGAAATTAATAATTTTTTTCACGTGACAGCTTACTAGCCTATCCCTAAGCTTTCCTTCGTTGTCTCCTACGACATGCCTGGAAAGAAGAGAGGCGCCTTATTTTGTTGCACCATAAACTAGAAATATAGGCCTTCTTTGCCAAATGGAGAGACCAATTTACATAATGTTCAATATGATTTTGGGGAATGTGTTTTATTCTCCATAGTTCATTTGATATTTCTCATTTTGAAAAACTGCCAAATTATATTGCCTATTGAACACATTAACATTTCACGTAATCTATCTCAGTGACGGGAACAATTACATAAGTTTAATAATACAGCACTTTATATTTAAGAATACATTGGGAATTATATTTACGAGCGATAGCATACTGATGTCAGTATTGCCTGTTCTTGTTTAACGTACTATCCTAATTTATGCTGGTCCTAAGAGAGGACTGATAAATCTCCAGCGCTACTGATGTCAGTGCGATGTTATTGGTAATCACAATGCGAAAGGACATTGTTTCGCTAATCGATAGAGTGTGGAATAGTATTCCGGTTTATTCAATGTTTTTATTTATTTTTATGACTCATGAGAATTAATCTCAAAATAGCCTCACTAAAATGTATGGGAAAACACTCAGCCTCACTAGTAAAATGACCATTTCCCATTGTTCACTATATATATATATATATATATATATATATATATATATATATATATATATATATATATATATATATATATATATAATTGGTCAGTTGTTAAAGACAAGAGAGTTATTTAGAGAACCAGCCTTTTATAAAACACTTGAGCTAGAGAATCAGCTTGTTATATAACAAATGCGCTTTTTCTGTCATAGTTTCCATAAACTAAAAATAATTATTTTCTGTTCGGCCTGTCAAATGATATATCATGATCGCCAAATCTTATATTTCATGTTCGTTATCATATATGGTTCTTTTTTCTATTATCTGTTTTCTATTATCTGTTTTCTATTATCTATTATCTGTTTTCTATTATCTGTTTTCTATTATCTGTGAGTACAACGTCTTGACTACATTTATCTTCTCAATCAAAACTATGATCTGGTCAGTTGTGATCTGGTTAGTTGTGGTCTGGTTAGTTGTGATCTGGTGAGTTGTGATCTGGTTAATTGTGATCTGGTTAGTTGTGATCTGGTTAGTTGTGATTTGGTTAGTTGTGATCTGGTTAGTTGTGATCTGGTTAGTTGTGATCTGGTTAGTTGTGATCTGGTCAGTTGTGATCTGGTTAGTTGTGATCTGGTCAGTTGTGATCTGGTTAGTTGTGATCTGGTTAGTTGTGATCTGGTTAGTTGTGATCTGGTTAGTTGTGATCTGGTTAGTTGTGATCTGGTTAGTTGTGAGATTTAGTGTTCTGTGATTTGTACAATTTCTCCTGTATGACTTGCCTTCTTCTTTGATCTTTTTCTTCTTCTACGTTCGTTCTCAAATTCCTGCAGATTAGCAGGATGTAGTCGGGAGAACGGAATGTGTTGTGTCATGGTTTACATCATTGCTGCGATATCTGCGCCTTTCGGCCTGACACATCCGACTTCAGCATGGCTTTGGGTCACTGACCCTATATGGGATGGGACAGCCAACTCTATCCCATAACCTCATTAGTCGCCTTTTACGACATGCGTGGAAGGTAAACAGTGTTGCTATTCCTTGCTCCCCTTTCGGGCCCCGGCAACACACGGGCGACTTCTTTGATTATTCCCGAACTCCTATTGACTAGCAGGGTTTAGTCCGGAATTAACGTAATGTTGATTCAAAGTTTACAGTTGGCTGTGATGGCTGCAACTTTCGGGTTTACACATCGTAATTTAGTTTGACTTCTGGATCACCTTGGCTCTATTTGGGTTTTAACAGCCCACTTCACCCACAAACCTACGTATTCGCCTCGTGCGACATGCTAGGTAGGTAAATATTGCCATTCATTGCTCCCTTTGCAGGACCCGGCAACACAATGACGTATAACTTAATAGAAATGGAGTGACAGTATTTCAAACTTCCTCTTAGAATTCTTCCAGGTGACAATAATAGAGCGATTCATTATGTTAGACATTTGCTCTTGTTACCTTTAAGTTTTCTTAAGCGGAACCATAATTGGTTTCTGCCACTCATTGTGGACATTTCTGATCGAGCTGCAGAAAGTATTCCTTTTAACGATTTGGCACCTACTTTGGCAATCGTGAATAGCCTATGTTGTTAAATTACTACACCAGACGATTTCTTTCGTCGTATATAGCTATGTATCTTTGTTATTATAATAGTTTAAGCTGGTGTGTTTGTTGATATTTTGGTACGAAAGTGATGTCTAGCATTTGGCGGATTACACAGCTTGTGGTAACAATATTTCACTTTAAAGTATAACTTTTTTATGAAATATTCGGTTTCCATTGTTGTTATTGTTAATAAACGAGCAGTTCCTATCAGCTTTTACTCACAGCTTTTATAAATTCTAAAATTTATTTTTGATCCCTGCAGAAGCCAGTAAGCTGTTGGAGTATTTCTTCCAAGAGTGGTCTTTATACGCTTATCTATACCATCGACACTTCGTCTAGTTAGTTGATGTTCAATGTAGCAAGTCCTTTTAAATCTTCAAATTTCACCTATTAGATCTAATCTCATAATGAAATTCGTTGATTTTCAAAACGTCTTCGACAGCATCCATCAACCATCGCTTTGGGCAATTTAATAAATATGTGGATTTAAAAATAAATATATAAATGTAATAAATTCATTCTATAAAAACTCAAAATGTTGTGTTAGAACAGAAGAAGGATAGTTCCCTGTGATTACTGGTGTTAAACAAGGCTGTCCTATGTCAAAATTTCCAGTCGGACCAGGGTAGAGGTAGCACTGAAATGGTGAGGGTGCCGATCAAGAAAGAACTGAAAGGCGCTGATGCCGTGGTTGTGAGGGATAGATGTGTACAGAGAAACAAGGTCAAGGAGGAAGAGATAAGTCCTTAAGGTACTTCGGGAGAAAAGCGACAATAGGTTGACAAACACCATCAAGGAACGATGAGATATGCTCAGTAGGGTAGGAGCATGCAGACACAATAGGACTGCCAGTGTGAAGATCCTTGTGTATTACATCATTTTGTCAGTTATATAATTGCTTCGTAAAGTACACAGTCACTGTGTCAATTATATAGTCATTTCGTCAGTTATACAGTCATTTTTGTCAATTTTACAGTCATTTTGTCAATTATACGGACATTTCGTCAATTATACAGTCATTTTGTCAAATATATAGTCATTTGGTCAATTATAGTTATTTTGTTAAATATATAATCATTTCGTCAATTATACACTCATTTTGGCTAATAAATTGTAATTTCGTCAATTATACAGTTAGTTTGCCAATTATAGTCATTTCGTCAATTATACAGTTCTTCTGATCTTTACTTTTCCGTGATTTTCATTGATCACAATGATAATACTTTTTGTGTCAGCCGATGAAAATCAAGAGAATAATAAATGAGTCAGTTCAGAAGGTTGATTTTCCATTAGTAAATAGATCTTATATCGCCGAGGATCACGACAGAGGTGTAGCTACTGATTAAAGTATCTCTCTCTTTGTGAGAAATAAATTTCATTCCATTGTGATGTTTGGACACATCATCACTATACACAATTGTCTGCACTTTATCTGTGTTTGTTTCTCCGAACCCTTCCTATTCTGACCTCTAAATCTAGTATTTCCCTTGAGTTTTACCGATATTTTTATCAAAACACTCATGAACCGGTATCTCAGGTTTGATCATGACTTTTTTATAACTATGTTGTGTGCTCTAATTTTTGCTGCCAGAAATGGGATCTCATACTTCTCTTTGATAGAACTGAAATCATTAGCGCAGCTACTTCCCTAGAGAATTAGCAAAGATAATTGTGGAAATGATAATAAAAAGCCTTCACATGTTGAGGATTAGCGGGAGCAGATGGACAAGAGCTGGGAAAATTGATGCAATAACGGCCAAAACTATTCTTTATTCTACGCGATAGATCACGGGTTCTCATTCCATTTGATGTGACAGAAAATGTGGTTGTAACGGATTTCTATAGGGGGTTGCCGACCAAAACAATATAATAAACAACATATTTTTTTCAGGAAAATCTCATTATTAACCACTGTTTTAAAATTGTATATGCAAATGTTACCTTGCTTTGGTTTTGCATTTTACTTCATGCTGCTTTAAGATATCTTCGTGAGAAGATATTTTCAGTTTCTTTATTTGCAAACCAAAATGAGAAATAGAATAAATTTTCAGAATTTCATGAGGTCGATAGTAACGTAAACTCAGCCGTCAATTGTAAAGTTTGTTAGCACAACACAATTTAAATCATTGCATTAATTATTCTGTAAATTCAAGTTATATTGAATTTACAATGCAATTTTTATATATGTTTTGTTTTAGTCCAATTTAAAAAAAAATAATTTTGTTTTAAAAGTTCTGGGTTATGGTTCACTTTATTTCTTTAGAAAATGGTCACGAATCAGAAAACGTTGAGAATCTGTGTGTTAGATGGAGACATTATCATGGTTTAGAAATGGCCACATAAGACCTATTGGCTCATTCCAAAACAGCCTTCTTAAGTGACAGATTTGTTTATTCCGACTTTCCTATGCTATTTATTGGTCAATTTCGGTATACGCTGTGTCGGTTGCAAATGAAAATCACCGTAAATGTCGAAGAAGCTTCACACAGTGACATGATATGAAGTAGTAATCAAGCCATTCTAACCAAGCATGCTAAAAACTTACATGGGATTGTTTCAGCGTAAAATTTCACCAATTGAGCATTTGTTTTTAGAAGATCATATTAAAAGACAAGCAATATAATGGTCTCATCATGTAAATGATGTATATACATTGTTGGATTAAATCATGTAGAACTCACTAGGCAAATAATATGTGTACACTATCTGTACACATACATACACACAATGGTATGTTGTTCCACTCCTGCTTACAGCCCATAGCAAATAACCCACCGCATTATGAAAGGCAAGCCATTGTAGTATATATTGAGGCAATTATTAAATAAATATAATATATTTATTATATAAAAGCATGACAATAGGAAGAGATACACACAATCTAAATATAACAGTGGAAAATCAAGTCATTAAACAAACCAACACATTCAAATACTTAGGCGTAATATTCTCTTCAGATGGAAAGATGGACACCGAAATAAACATTCGTTGTCGCAAATCGAATCAAATACTTGGTCAATTATCATCTTTATTGCAGCACAAAATACTACCAATGACAACAAAATAAACATCTTATCCAAAGTATCTTCATTCCAACCCGGTGCTACCAATGTCAAACATGGTCCTTAACAACACAACATAAGAGACAACTGGTTACAACAGAAATGACAAGTCTGTGAAAAGCAACAGAAGTGACCAGAAGACACAGAATTAGAAACGAGGTCATAAGAGAAAGAGTGGGTGTCATATCAATTCTGCAATACATACAAAACCAACAGATACAATGGTTCAGTCATCTAGAAAGAATGCCGTGTGATTCATTAGTTTATAAATCATATATGAATAGAGGTGAAGCAGGAAAAAGGGCCAGGGGTAGACCTAGAGTACGCTGGATCGACAACATCAAAGATACATTACACGAACACCAAATAACATTATCTGAAGCTGCAAGAAAAGCAAGAACATGAACATTGTATCTCTCTCGACACCCGTAAAGGGTAACAGAGGAAAGAAAGAAGAAGAGAAGATTATAATGAAAATGTGTAGTTTAAAATCAATTGGAAAACAATAATGGAAATTTAAGAAAAATATGAAAGAGATAGAAAAAATAAAATTGGTATGCCATACAAATGTTGTGTATATTACTGTAAGTATGTGTACAATCAATCAATCAATCAATGAACATGTGGAATGAAGTAACCGGTGTAGACGATAATGTTTCTCTACACGTTTGTGTTTTTCTTTTGTGGTTAGTTCATTCACAATGGTTTTTAGTTATGTCGTATGAACATGGATAGTGTTATTCTTACTCGTCAATTGGTAAGTTGTGAATGTTGTAAACTCATTTTGATCAGAACGTCGATGTTCGTGTGTTAGTGTGGAATGTACAGGGAATAGCAAATTGTCATCTCTCTGTTGCCTTGTTTCGCATTATGCAGTTCACTTTTTTCCAACAATTTATACCTATTATGGAGTAAGTATTATAAAGAAAACAAACTTGGCCAATGGAAGTATGATTGCGAGAAATGTACCATTAAGTTTGCTACAAATCACATTATTGTTGACAGTGAGGATTGTAGACTTGGTGAGAATTTGTGTCTTAGTCCGAGTCTCACAGTATCTAGATGATAGCGTTATTTTTCTTGTATCATGGCGTCATAAAGTTTCAAACTAGCGAATTTTAGTCCAATGTTCTTCTTCTTCTTTATGTCCTCATGTACCTTTCGGTGTTGAGGGGAGAGTGAGTTTACGGTCTTTTGCCCTTCTATTTGCCTCTTCTGCTGTCATATTTCCGAGTGTTTCTAATACACTATGTATCCACCTTTTACGAGGGCGTCCAATGTTCGAATTAGTCTATCTTCCTGCTTTATAATAATACGTAATAATTAATCATAAATAACTTTGAATCGACATTTCTTGTCGCTCATTATTCATTGCAAAGTGTTTATGGTATCGTACTATATTGTATTACTGTATTATTTCTCTATTTGTGTCACTATCTCACTATACTTTTTCACTATATTATTCACATGACTGCTTCAGTTTACTATTTCACTCTAATGCTTCTATATACTGTGTCACTATACTTGTCTCATTATAGTGTTTTACTATATTATTTTACTATACTGTTTGACTATACTATTTCACTGTACTGTTTCACTATATTGTTTCACTATATTTTTACACTATATTGTTTTACTTCACTGTTTCCCTTTACTGTTTCAGAATACTGATTCACAATACTGTTTTACAATACTGTTTTACAATACTGTTTTACAATATTGCTGCTCTATATTCGTTTACTTTACTGTTTCACTCTGCTGTTTTACGATATTGACGACATAACACAGCGTCTGGCATACGTCTGGAAACGCGTTGTGTATATACTGATACGACGTGTAAAATTATGCAATGTATGAGAAACGAAACTGTAACCAACTACAACATCCACAAATGCGCTACTCAAACTGCTTGTTGTCTGCACATTACTCACTCAATCCGACACCAGCAATCTGATATGCTGTCAACCTATGATTAGTACAAGTTGCCAAACTATGATTACACTAGTCAACATCGAAATTAGTGACATGTGATATGAAATGCTCGAGGAAATCTGAAGGAATACCAGACTTGATAGATTACGAAATGAAGACATCAGGGAAAGAATGGGCATAACACCTTTGAGCAAACTATATCTACAAAACCACACTTAATAACCCAAAGTAAACTGAATGATCCTGTAAGAGAACTGAATTTACCCAAGTACAAGGCAAAGCTTCTGGGTTTCAAATTACAACGTGGAATATTCTAACAGAAGATGTTACAATTTATGTGTTTAGGAATGCCACAAGCCGCTTACTAAGTTCTTTTTTTACAAAATAGGTGACCTGTCTGTGTGCCTCAAAATTTCTGGTTTAATGGAAACCTTCAATTTAAATTACACCCGAAAGAGTAGACGCTTTTCATTGATTCCTGCAAGACGAGTCGTAAAGCTGTTTTGTTAAATAATTAGGTAATGTTTTACAGTCACTTTCAGTTGGTCATTCATTTCATATAAAAGAAACGTATACAAATATTAAAGCAACTTTTGAAGTGTATGCGCTACAATCATCATTGATCTCTAAGTGAGGACCTAAACGTTGGAGCTCTTTTGCTTGGACTACAGGGTGGATACACTAAGTACTGTTGCTTTCTCTGTGAGTGGGATAATCGTGCACGAAGTCACCATTAAATAAGAAAACATTTGCCAGTCAGACAGTCATTACAGCGTGGCATTAAGAATGTGGCGAACCCAGCACTATTTGACAGTAGCAAGACTATGTTGCCACCCCTGCACATTATGCTGGGTCTCATGAAAAAACTTTAACTTTGTCAAGACAGTTTATAAAACTGATAATGCTTTCAAATATTTCTTCAGAAAATATCCAAGACTGAGCGAAGATAAAGTAAGAGAGGAAGTATTTGTTGGTCCTAAAATTCGAAACAATCTTCGCGATGATGAATTTCTGTGTTTGTTGCATGGAAAAGAAAAAGAAGCATGGATAGCATTCAAGTCAGTGGTAGACAATTTTCTTGGAAACAACAGATTAGATAATCGCAAAGAAAATGTAGAAAATCTCCTGAAGTATAAGAATCTAGACTGCAATATGTTTCTAAAAATTCATTTTCTGGATTCTCACCTGGATTTTTTAAAGTCAAACTGTGGTCAGTGATGAATATGTTGAACGAATTCACCAAGACATTTCTGCTATAGAGACAAGGTATTAAGGTAATTTTAGCTCTTCAATGAGTACTGATTACTGCTAGACTTTGACAAGAGACACCTCACCGATTGACAACAAGAAGCAAGCAAAGAGAGCTCGAAAAAGAACTGAATAATGACATTTCAAACGTGTCTTTTAGAAACATTATATGTGAACTTTTTATTTATTTTATGTTTTCTATTTATTCTGACATTGTATAGTGGAATATCACTTAATTGAATTTGTAATACCAAGTTTTATAATGCTAAAGTATAAAGAATAACTGTTCCCCATTCACCAAATAGATTAAACAAGTATACATAAAATGTGTATTGCTGAAATTTTAATTCATAATTTTAAAAAACCAGAGCCAAATTGGGACATGGCATTATGATATTTGAAATTAGCATGATAAAAACAATAAGAAATGATGTATTTAAAGTCTGGTCCAAAATATATATAAAATTTGTCGACTAGTCTTATTAATATAATTTTTTTAAATCCCTCATTTGCTGAGGTACACTAGTTTAATTCACATTAACTTGGCTATAATTTAGTTACATAACGATTTTAGAATAAAACGGCTATATTTCAGATTTGTACTAAAAAATAATTGTGGGGATTATTTTCGGCAAAAATTGAATTAAC
Organism: Meghimatium bilineatum; assembly: GCA_034231615.1. NCBI lineage: Eukaryota > Metazoa > Mollusca > Gastropoda > Stylommatophora > Philomycidae > Meghimatium > Meghimatium bilineatum. The sequence goes on from CM067299.1 coordinate 106,411,001, forward strand.
GATTACAGAAGTTACAGACTAGACAATTACAATTAGAACGAACAATCAGAATAAAAGATTATTTTACAACAAAATAAATATATCTCATGAAAATCATAAATATTTACAATGTAATTAATGAATGTTCACGGTAACAGAAACTGAAAGCATGCTTGAACTTACAACTCGACATTTAGGGCCAGGGCATTCCAACATGCTTAACACCTTTGTTGTTGTCACAATGAAAGGAACATTGGGATGTGGGAAGCATTAGTGAAACACAATTCCTTCTCCCTCCTCATTGGGCCAACCCATGAATAAATAGTAACTCACAAAGAATGGAACAATCACTTATACAGTTCGAGTCAATCATGAATCCATTACAATGAGTAGTCCAGATTCAACTAACTATGTCTGATTCAACTATGAGTATGTCTAAGTTCAACTACGAATATGTCTAGTTTCGACTACTAGTATGTCTAGGTTCAACATGAAATTCGAAAACAAGAAGGTAGGTATGAGACAACAGAAAGATCCTTATTACAAAAGAAATACGTAGAATGGTATGTGTTGTTTTTTGTGGGGGTTTTTGGGGGGGGGGGAGGGGGTGTTTAGAAATGATCTGCATATGTTACAGAAATCGGTTGTTGTTATAAGGCATACCCTTTCCAGAACATTTTTCTTTATGAATCTCATTAAATCTCACGAGTTTTGGACGTGCTACCTTCCTCCACCAACGATATATGCATACATTCTTTGATATCTCATGTCCACCGATGTCTTGAGGGATCTTTGTCTCTGCTCCCTTTTATCGCTCTTTCCAGGAATACACTTTCCATACCACTATGTCTGTTTACATGACAGAAAAAACCTATCTTCCTTCTCAATATGGTATTTAGGAGAGAGCTTTCGTGGACGTTGAATTTGTTTAGCACCTCTTGGTTTGACTTCCTTTCTATCCATAATATTCGCAAATCTCTGCCGTAGAAGTTTAATTTCAAAGTCGTTAGTATCTGTGATACAGTTGTGTTTATTGTCCATGCTTTGCATCCGTAGATCGCCACTGGAAACACATGTGTACGTAACAAACATACTTTTGTTTATATATTAGCACACTGCCACATATTTTTTCAGGTGATTTAGTTTAGACATCCCAATTGCTGTTCTCCTTTTCATCTCAACTGTGCATTCTTCTGCAATGTTTATGTTAGCTGCTAAATATTCGAAATTATGTACTTCTTCTAGAACACAGTTATCAATATTAATTCTTGGTCTTGATTTCACTTTATCGGTTGTCATTACTTTTGTCATTTTCATGTTAAAACACAAGTTTGACTGTTCACTAAATCTTTTTTTTTTAATTTGTTTATTATGATCTGTAGATCTTGCTCGTTTGTTGTTAGTAGAAATGTGTGTTCTGGATATCTGATTTCTGGATTTTGGACCTTCTATGTTTATGGATCTGAACGTGTTGTACTGTGTTGTATTTCCCATTCTCATTATATTTTCCACATATATGTTAAATAACTATGGT